>CAKAIZ010000396.1:0-61673 GCA_916610145.1 Eristalis arbustorum | reverse complement strand
GAGGCCTGTTGTCGGTTCGTAACCGTTGGTTTTTTATATGGTGAGGGAATTAACCTCACGCACAACCTAAATCTGGTAGGCCAGGCTCATTATTTGACCCTCGGGCAGAGGAGATCCTTCTCTGTATACATTAGTTCACCACACAACGGTTGTTGCGATGGCTATCCAGGGGCGCCACGAGGAGGCTGTATGTCAACTTGACTTATGCACAAACAGGGATCGCGCTGGCATCCTACCAGGTTGGGTGCAGTCAGCAACTTTGCCCTGTGTACATAAGCCCATGCCCCCATATTATACTGATATTTATATATATATATATACTGCGCTGAAACCCGCATTTCCTAAACTACTATGAAAATTTTTGATCTTTAACCAACTTTTTTCCTGTGATTTTTACTAGTTTCTTCTTTTCATATAACCTTTTCTGCTCTTTTACCTACATTTTTCATGGAAAATCTGATTATTTTCTCAAATTTTTTATATTATATATATATATACTGCGCTGAAACCCGCATTTCCTATACTACTATGAAAGTTTTTGATCTTTAACCAACTTTTTCCTGTGATTTTTACTAGTTTCTTCTTTTCATATAACTTTTTCTGCTCTTTTACCTACTTTTTTCATGGAAAATCTGATTATTTTCTCAATATTTTTATATTATACTGCTGTTTTTATATATATACTGCGCTGAGACCCGCATTTCCTAAGCTACTATGAAAGTTTTTGATCTTTAACCAACTTTTTCCTGTGATTTTTACTAGTTTCTTCTTTTCATATAACTTTATCTGCTCTTTTACCTTCTTTTTTCATGGAAAATCTGATTATTTTCTCAATATTTTTATATTATACTGCTATTTTTATATATATACTGCGCTGAAACCCGCATTTCCTAGACTACTATGAAAGTTTTTGATCTTTAACCAACTTTTTCCTGTGAGTTTTACTAGTTTCTTCTTTTCATATAACTATTTCTGCTCTTTTACCTACTTTTTTCATGGAAAATCTGATTTTTTCTCAATATTTTTATATTATATATATACTGCGCTGAAACCCGCATTTCCTAAGCAACTATGAAAGTTTTTGATCTTTAACCAACTTTTTCCTGTGATTTTTACTAGTTTCTTCTTTTCATATAACTTTTTCTGCTCTTTTACCTACTTTTGTCATGGAAAATCTGATTATTTTCTCAATATTTTTATTTTATATATATATATATACTGCGCTGAAACCCTTATTTCCTATACTAGTATGAACAATTTTGATCTTTAACCAACTTTTTCCTGTGATTTTTACTAGTTTCTTCTTTTCATATAACTTTTTCTGCTCTTTTACGTACTTTGTTCATGGAAAATCTGATTATTTTCTCAATATTATTATATTATACCGCTATTTTTATATATATACTGCGCTGAAACCCGCATTTCCTAAACTACTATGAAAGTTTTTGATCTTTAACCAACTTTTTCCTGTGATTTTTACTAGTTTCTTCTTTTCATATAACTTTTTCTGCTCTTTTACCTACTTTTGTCATGGAAAATCTGATTATTTTCTCAATATTTTTATATTATATATTTATACTGCGCTGAAACCCGCATTTCCTAAACTACTATGAAAGTTTTTGATCTTTAACCAACTTTTTCCTGTGATTTTTACTAGTTTCTTCTTTTCATATAACTTGTTCTGCTCTTTTACCAACAATTTTCATGGAAAATCTGATTATTTTCTCAATATGTTTATATTATATATATACTGCGCTGAAACCCGCATTTCCTAAACTACTATGAAAGTTTTTGATCTTTAACCAACATTTTCCTGTGATTTTTACTAGTTTCTTCTTTTCATATAACTTTTTCTGCTCTTTTACCTACTTTTTTCATGGAAAATCTGATTATTTTCTCAATATTTTTATATTATATATATATATACTGCGCTGAAACCCGCATTTCCTAAACTACTATGAAAGTTTTTGATCTTTAACCAACTTTTTCCTGTGATTTTTACTAGTTTCTTCTTTTCATATAACTTTTTCTGCTCTTTTACCTACTTTTTTCATGGAAAATCTGATTATTTTCTCAATATTTTTATATTATACTGCTGTTTTTATATATATACTGCGCTGAGACCCGCATTTCCTAAGCTACTATGAAAGTTTTTGATCTTTAACCAACTTTTTCCTGTGATTTTTACTAGTTTCTTCTTTTCATATAACTTTTTCTGCTCTTTTACCTTCTTTTTTCATGGAAAATCTGATTATTTTCTCAATATTTTTATATTATACTGCTATTTTTATATATATACTGCGCTGAAACCCGCATTTCCTAGACTACTATGAAAGTTTTTGATCTTTAACCAACTTTTTCCTGTGAGTTTTACTAGTTTCTTCTTTTCATATAACTATTTCTGCTCTTTTACCTACTTTTTTCATGGAAAATCTGATTTTTTCTCAATATTTTTATATTATATATATACTGCGCTGAAACCCGCATTTCCTAAGCAACTATGAAAGTTTTTGATCTTTAACCAACTTTTTCCTGTGATTTTTACTAGTTTCTTCTTTTCATATAACTTTTTCTGCTCTTTTACCTACTTTTTTCATGGAAAATCTGATTATTTTCTCAATATTTTTATATTATATATATACTGCGCTGAAACCCGCATTTCCTAAACTACTATGAAAGTTTTTGATCTTTAACCAACTTTTTCCTGTGATTTTTACTAGTTTCTTCTTTTCATATAACTTTTTCTGCTCTTTTACCTACTTTTGTCATGGAAAATCTGATTATTTTCTCAATATTTTTATATTATATATATATAGACTGCGCTGAAACCCGCATTTCCTATACTAGTATGAAAAATTTTGATCTTTAACCAACTTTTTCCTGTGATTTTTACTTGTTTCTTCTTTTCATATAACTTTTTCTGCTCTTTTACCTACTTTGTTCATGGAAAATCTGATTATTTTCTCAATATTATTATATTATACCGCTATTTTTATATATACACTGCGCTGAAACCCGCATTTCCTAAACTACTATGAAAGTTTTTGATCTTTAACCAACTTTTTAATGTGATTTTTACTAGTTTCGTCTTTTCATATAACTTTTTCTGCTCTTTTACCTACATTTTTCATGGAAAATCTGATTATTTTCTCAATATTTTTATATTATATATATATATACTGCGCTGAAACCCGCATTTCCTAAACTACTATAAAAGTTTTTGATCTTTAACCAACTTTTTCCTGTGATTTTTACTAGTTTCTTCTTTTCATATAACTTTTTCTGCTCTTTTACCTACTTTTTTCATGGAAAATCTGATTATTTTCTCAAATTTTTTATATTATATATATACTGCGCTGAAACCCGCATTTCCTATACTACTATGAAAGTTTTTGATCTTTAACCAACTTTTTCCTGTGATTTTAACTAGTTTCTTCTTTTCATATATATTTCATATCCATTCATATATACTGCGCTGAAACCCGCATTTCCTAGACTAATATGAAAGTTTTTGATCTTTAACCAACTTTTTCCTGTGATTTTTACTAGTTTCTTCTTTTCATATAACTATTTCTGCTCTTTTACCTACTTTTTTCATGGAAAATCTGATTTTTTTCTCAATATTTTTATATTATATATATACTGCGCTGAAACCCGCATTTCCTAAGCAACTATGAAAGTTTTTGATCTTTAACCAACTTTTTCCTATGATTTTTACTAGTTTCTTCTTTCCATATAACTTTTTCTGCTCTTTTACCTACTTTTGTCATGGAAAATCTGATTATTTTCTCAATATTTTTATTTTATATATATATATACTCCGCTGAACCCGCATTTCCTAAACTACTATGAAAAATTTTGATCTTTAACCAACTTTTTCCTGTGATTTTTACGAGTTTCTTCTTTTCATATAACTTTTTCTGCTCTTTTACGTACTTTGTTCATGGAAAATCTGATTATTTTCTCAATATTATTATATTATACCGCTATTTTTATATATATACTGCGCTGAAACCCGCATTTCCTAAACTACTATGAAAGTTTTTGATCTTTAACCAACATTTTCCTGTGATTTTTACTAGTTTCTTCTTTTCATATAACTTGTTCTGCTCTTTTACCTACAATTTTCATGGAAAATCTGATTATTTTCTCAATATGTTTATATTATATATATACTGCGCTGAAACCCGCATTTCCTAAACTACTATGAAAGTTTTTGATCTTTAACCAACATTTTCCTGTGATTTTTACTAGTTTCTTCTTTTCATATAACTTTTTCTGCTCTTTTACCTACTTTTGTCATGGAAAATCTGATTATTTTCTCAATATTTTTATATTATATATATATACTGCGCTGAAGCCCGCATTTCCTAAACTACTATGAAAGTGTTTGATCTTTAACCAACTTTTTCCTGTGATTTTTACTAGTTTCTTCTTTTCATATAACTTTTTCTGCTCTTTTACCTACTTTTTTCATGGAAAATCAGATTATTTTCTCAATATTTTTTATATTATATATATACTGCGCTGAAACCCGCATTTCCTAAACTACTATGAAAGTTTTTGATCTTTAACCAACTTTTTCCTGTGATTTTTACTAGTTTCTTCTTTTCATATAACTTTTTCTGCTCTTTTACCTACTTTTTTCATGGAAAATCTGATTATTTTCTCAATATTTTTATATTATATATATACTGCGCTGAAACCCGCATTTCCTAAACTACTATGAAAGTTTTTGATCTTTAACCAACTTTTTCCTGTGATTTTTACTAGTTTCTTCTTTTCATATAACTTTTTCTGCTCTTTTACCTACTTTTGTCATGGAAAATCTGATTATTTTCTCAATATTTTTATATTATATATATATAGACTGCGCTGAAACCCGCATTTCCTATACTAGTATGAAAAATTTTGATCTTTAACCAACTTTTTCCTGTGATTTTTACTAGTTTCTTCTTTTCATATAACTTTTTCTGCTCTTTTACCTACTTTGTTCATGGAAAATCTGATTATTTTCTCAATATTATTATATTATACCGCTATTTTTATATATACACTGCGCTGAAACCCGCATTTCCTAAACTACTATGAAAGTTTTTGATCTTTAACCAACTTTTTAATGTGATTTTTACTAGTTTCGTCTTTTCATATAACTTTTTCTGCTCTTTTACCTACATTTTTCATGGAAAATCTGATTATTTTCTCAATATTTTTATATTATATATATATACTGCGCTGAAACCCGCATTTCCTAAACTACTATGAAAGTTGTTGATCTTTAACCAACTTTTTCCTGTGATTTTTACTAGGTTCTTCTTATCATATAACTTTTTCTGCTCTTTTACCTACAATTTTCATGGAAAATCTGATTATTTTCTCAATATTTTTATATTATATATATACTGCGCTGAAACCCGCATTTCCTATACTAGTATGAAAAATTTTGATCTTTAACCAACTTTTTCCTGTGATTTTTACTAGTTTCTTCTTTTCATATAACTTTTTCTGCTCTTTTACCTACTTTTGTCATGGAAAATCTGATTATTTTCTCAATATTTTTATATTATATATATATACTGCGCTGAAGCCCGCATTTCCTAAACTACTATGAAAGTTTTTGATCTTTAACCAACTTTTTCCTGTGATTTTTACTAGTTTCTTCTTTTCATATAACTTTTTCTGCTCTTTTACCTACTTTTTTCATGGAAAATCTGATTATTTTCTCAATATTTTTATATTATATATATATATTGCGCTGAACCCGCATTTCCTAAACTACTATGAAAGTTTTTGATCTTTAACCAACTTTTTCCTGTGATTTTTACTAGTTTCTTCTTTTCATATAACTTTTTCTGCTCTTTTACCTACTTTTCTCATGAAAAATCTGATTATTTTCTCAATATTTTTATATTATATATATATACTGCGCTGAAACCCGCATTTCCTGAACTACAATGAAAGTTTTTGATCTTTAACCAACTTTTTTCCTATGATTTTTACTAGTTTCTTCTTTTCATATAACTTTTTATGCTCTTTTACGTACATTTTTCATGGTAATTCTGATTATTTTCTCAATATTTTTATATTATATATATATACTGCGCTGAAACCCGCATTTCCTAAACTACTATGAAAGTTGTTGATCTTTAACCAACTTTTTCCTGTGATTTTTACTAGGTTCTTCTTATCATATAACTTTTTCTGCTCTTTTACCTACATTTTTCATGGAAAATCTGATTATTTTCTCAATATTTTTATATTATATATATACTGCGCTGAAACCCGCATTTCCTATACTAGTATGAAAAATTTTGATCTTTAACCAACTTTTTCCTGTGATTTTTACTAGTTTCTTCTTTTCATATAACTTTTTCTGCTCTTTTACCTACTTTTGTCATGGAAAATCTGATTATTTTCTCAATATTTTTATATTATATATATATACTGCGCTGAAGCCCGCATTTCCTAAACTACTATGAAAGTTTTTGATCTTTAACCAACTTTTTCCTGTGATTTTTACTAGTTTCTTCTTTTCATATAACTTTTTCTGCTCTTTTACCTACTTTTTTCATGGAAAATCTGATTATTTTCTCAATATTTTTATATTATATATATATATTGCGCTGAACCCGCATTTCCTAAACTACTATGAAAGTTTTTGATCTTTAACCAACTTTTTCCTGTGATTTTTACTAGTTTCTTCTTTTCATATAACTTTTTCTGCTCTTTTACCTACTTTTCTCATGAAAAATCTGATTATTTTCTCAATATTTTTATATTATATATATATACTGCGCTGAAACCCGCATTTCCTGAACTACAATGAAAGTTTTTGATCTTTAACCAACTTTTTTCCTATGATTTTTACTAGTTTCTTCTTTTCATATAACTTTTTATGCTCTTTTACGTACATTTTTCATGGTAATTCTGATTATTTTCTCAATATTTTTATATTATATATATATACTGCGCGGAAACCCGCATTTCCTAAACTACTATGAAAGTTGTTGATCTTTAACCAACTTTTTCCTGTGATTTTTACTAGTTTCTTCTTATCATATAACTTTTTCTGCTCTTTTACCTACTTTGTTCATGGAAAATCTGATTATTTTCTCAATATTATTATATTATACCGCTATTTTTATATATACACTGCGCTGAAACCCGCATTTCCTAAACTACTATGAAAGTTTTTGATCTTTAACCAACTTTTTAATGTGATTTTTACTAGTTTCGTCTTTTCATATAACTTTTTCTGCTCTTTTACCTACATTTTTCATGGAAAATCTGATTATTTTCTCAATATTTTTATATTATATATATATACTGCGCTGAAACCCGCATTTCCTAAACTACTATGAAAGTTGTTGATCTTTAACCAACTTTTTCCTGTGATTTTTACTAGTTTCTTCTTATCATATAACTTTTTCTGCTCTTTTACCTACAATTTTCATGGAAAATCTGATTATTTTCTCAATATTTTTATATTATATATATACTGCGCTGAAACCCGCATTTCCTAAACTACTATGAAAGTTTTTGATCTTTAACCAACTTTTTCCTGTGATTTTTACTAGTTTCTTCTTTTCATATAACTTTTTCTGCTCTTTTACCTACTTTTGTCATGGAAAATCTGATTATTTTCTCAATATTTTTATATTATATATATATACTGCGCTGAAGCCCGCATTTCCTAAACTACTATGAAAGTTTTTGATCTTTAACCAACTTTTTCCTGTGATTTTTACTAGTTTCTTCTTTTCATATAACTTTTTCTGCTCTTTTACCTACTTTTTTCATGGAAAATCTGATTATTTTCTCAATATTTTTATATTATATATATATACTGCGCTGAAACCCGCATTTCCTAAACTACTATGAAAGTTTTTGATCTTTAACCAACTTTTTCCTGTGATTTTTACTAGTTTCTTCTTTTCATAT
The DNA here is from genome assembly GCA_916610145.1 of Eristalis arbustorum. Taxonomy (NCBI): domain Eukaryota; kingdom Metazoa; phylum Arthropoda; class Insecta; order Diptera; family Syrphidae; genus Eristalis; species Eristalis arbustorum. Next base: position 53,732 of record CAKAIZ010000396.1, on the reverse strand, counting down.
AACTTTTTCTGCTCTTTTACCTACTTTTTTCATGGAAAATCTGATTATTTTCTCAATATTTTTATATTATATATATATATACTGCGCTGAAACCCGCATTTCCTATACTAGTATGAAAAATGTTGATCTTTAACCAACTTTTTCCTGTGATTTTTACTAGTTTCTTCTTTTCATATAACTTTTTCTGCTCTTTTACCTACTTTTGTCATGGAAAATCTGATTATTTTCTCAATATTTTTATATTATATATATATACTGCGCTGAAGCCCGCATTTCCTAAACTACTATGAAAGTTTTTGATCTTTAACCAACTTTTTCCTGTGATTTTTACTAGTTTCTTCTTTTCATATAACTTTTTCTGCTCTTTTACCTACTTTTTTCATGGAAAATCTGATTATTTTCTCAATATTTTTATATTATATATATATATTTCCTAAACTACTATGAAAGTTTTTGATCTTTAACCAACTTTTCCCTGTGATTTTTACTAGTTTCTTCTTTTCATATAACTTTTTCTGCTCTTTTACCTACTTTTTTCATGGAAAATCTGATTATTTTCTCAATATTTTTATATTATATATATATATACTGCGCTGAAACCCGCATTTCCTATACTAGTATGAAAAATTTTGATCTTTAACCAACTTTTTCCTGTGATTTTTACTAGTTTCTTCTTTTCATATAACTTTTTCTGCTCTTTTACCTACTTTGTTCATGGAAAATCTGATTATTTTCTCAATATTATTATATTATACCGCTATTTTTAAATATATATACTGCGCTGAAACCCGCATTTCCTAAACTACTATGAAAGTTTTTGATCTTTAACCAACTTTTTAATGTGATTTTTACTAGTTTCTTCTTTCCATATAACTTTTTCTGCTCTTTTACCAAAATTTTCATGGAAAATCTGATTATTTTCTCAATATTTTTATATTATATATATACTGCGCTGAAACCCGCATTTCCTAAACTACTATGAAAGCTTTTGATTTTTAACCAACTTTTTCCTGTGATTTTTACTAGTTTCTTCTTTTCATATAACTTTTTCTGCTCTTTTACCTAAATTTTTCATGGAAAATCTGATTATTTTCTCAATATTTTTATATTATATATATATATACTGCGCTGAGACCCGCATTTCCTAAACTACTATGAAAGTTTTTGATCTTCAACCAACTTTTTCCTGTGATTTTTACTAGTTTCTTCTTTTCATATAACTTTTTCTGCTCCTTTAACTACATTTTTCATGGAAAATCTGATTATTTTCGCAATATTTTTATATTATATATATACTGCGCTGAAACCCGCAATTCCTAAACTGCTATGAAAGTTTTTGATCTTTAACCAACTTTTTCCTGTGATTTTTACTAGTTTCTTCTTTTCATATAACTTTTTCTGCTCTTTCACCTACATTTTTCATGGAAAATCTGATTATTTTCTCAATATTTTTATATTATATATATATGCTGCGCTGAAACCCGCACTTGCTAAACTACTATGAAAGTTTTTGATCTTTAACCAACTTTTTCCTGTGATTTTTACTAGTTTCTTCTTTTCATATAACTTTTTCTGCTCTTTTACCTACTTTTGTCATGGAAAATCTGATTATTTTCTCAATATTTTTATATTATATATATATACTGCGCTGAAACCCGCATTTTCTACACTACTATGAAAGTTTTTGATCTTTAACCAACTTTTTCCTGTGATTTTTACTAGTTTCTTCTTTTCATATAACTTTTTCTGCTCTTTTACCTACTTTTGTAATGGAAAATCTGATTATTTTCTCAATATTTTTATATTATATATATATACTGCGCTGAAACCCGCATTTCCTAAACTACTATGAAAGTTTTTGATCTTTAACCAACTTTTTCCTGTGATTTTTACTAGTTTCTTCTTATCATATAACTTTTTCTGCTCTTTTACCTACAATTTTCATGGAAAATCTGATTATTTTCTCAATATTTTTATATTATATATATACTGCGCTGAAACCCGCATTTCCTAAACTACTATGAAAGTTTTTGATCTTTAACCAACTTTTTCCTGTGATTTTTACTAGTTTCTTCTTTTCATATAACTTTTTCTGCTCTTTTACCTACTTTTGTCATGGAAAATCTGATTATTTTCTCAATATTTTTATATTATATATATATACTGCGCTGAAACCCGCATTTCCTGAACTACAATGAAAGTTTTTGATCTTTAACCAACTTTTTTCCTATGATTTTTACTAGTTTCTTCTTTTCATATAACTAAACTGCTCTTTTACGTACATTTTTCATGGTAAATCTGATTATTTTCTCAATATTTTTATATTATATATATATACTGTGCTGAAACCCGCATTTCCTAAACTACTATGAAAGTTTTTGATCTTTAACCAACTGTTTCCTGTGATTTTTACTAGTTTCTTCTTATCATATAACTTTTTCTGCTCTTTTACCTACAATTTTCATGGAAAATCTGATTATTTTCTCAATATTTTTATATTATATATATACTGCGCTGAAACCCGCATTTCCTAAACTACTATGAAAGTTTTTGATCTTTAACCAACATTTTCCTGTGATTTTTACTAGTTTCTTCTTTTCATATAACTTTTTCTGCTCTTTTACCTACTTTTTTCATTTAAAATCTGATTATTTTCTCAATATTTTTGTATTATATATATATACTGCGCTGAAACCCGCATTTCCTAAACTACTATGAAAGTTTTTGATCTTTAACCATCTTTTTCCTGTGATTTTTACTAGTTTCTTCTTTTCATATAACTTTTTCTGCTCTTTTACCTACTTTTGTCATGGAAAATCTGATTATTTTCTCAATATTTTTATATTATTTATATATACTGCGCTGAAACCCGCATTTCCTAAACTACTATGAAAGTTTTTGATCTTTAACCAACTTTTTCCTGTGATTTTTACTAGTTTCTTCTTTTCATATAACTTTTTCTGCTCTTTTACCTACTTTTTTCATGGAAAATCTGATTATTTTCTCAATATTTTTATATTATATATATATACTGCGCTGAAACCCGCATTTCCTAAACTACTATGAAAGTTTTTGATCTTTAACCAACTTTTTCCTGTGATTTTTACTAGTTTCTTCTTTTCATATAACTTTTTCTGCTCTTTTAACTACTTTTTTCATGGAAAATCTGATTATTTTCTCAATATTTTTATATTATATATATACTGCGCTGAAACCCGCATTTCGTAAGCAACTATGAAAGTTTTTGATCTTTAACCAACTTTTTCCTGTGATTTTTACTAGTTTCTTCTTTTCATATAACTTTTTCTGCTCTTTTACCTACTTTTGTCATGGAAAATCTGATTACTTTCTCAATATTTTTATATTATATATATATATATACTGCGCTGAAACCCGCATTTCCTATACTACTATGAAAGTTAGTGATCTTTAACCAACTATTTCCTTTGATTTTTACTAGTTTCTTCTTTTCATATAACTTTTTCTGCTCTTTTACCTACTTTGTTCATGGAAAATCTGATTATTTTCTCAATATTATTATATTATACCGCTATTTTTATATATATACTGCGCTGAAACCCGCATTTCCTAAACTACTATGAAAGTTTTTGATCTTTAACCAACTTTTTAATGTGATTTTTACTAGTTTCTTCTTTTCATATAACTAAACTGCTCTTTTACGTACATTTTTCATGGTAAATCTGATTATTTTCTCAATATTTTTATATTATATATATATACTGTGCTGAAACCCGCATTTCCTAAACTACTATGAAAGTTTTTGATCTTTAACCAACTGTTTCCTGTGATTTTTACTAGTTTCTTCTTATCATATAACTTTTTCTGCTCTTTTACCTACAATTTTCATGGAAAATCTGATTATTTTCTCAATATTTTTATATTATATATATACTGCGCTGAAACCCGCATTTCCTAAACTACTATGAAAGTTTTTGATCTTTAACCAACATTTTCCTGTGATTTTTACTAGTTTCTTCTTTTCATATAACTTTTTCTGCTCTTTTACCTACTTTTTTCATTTAAAATCTGATTATTTTCTCAATATTTTTGTATTATATATATATACTGCGCTGAAACCCGCATTTCCTAAACTACTATGAAAGTTTTTGATCTTTAACCAACTTTTTCCTGTGATTTTTACTAGTTTCTTCTTTTCATATAACTTTTTCTGCTCTTTTACCTACTTTTGTCATGGAAAATCTGATTATTTTCTCAATATTTTAATTTTATATATACTGCGCTGAAACCCGCATTTCCTAAACTACTATGAAAGTTTTTGATCTTTAACCAACTTTTTCCTGTGATTTTTACTAGTTTCTTCTTTTCATATAACTTTTTCTGCTCTTTTACCTACTTTTTTCATGGAAAATCTGATTATTTTCTCAATATTTTTATATTATATATATATACTGCGCTGAAACCCGCATTTCCTAAACTACTATGAAAGTTTTTGATCTTTAACCAACTTTTTCCTGTGATTTTTACTAGTTTCTTCTTTTCATATAACTTTTTCTGCTCTTTTAACTACTTTTTTCATGGAAAATCTGATTATTTTCTCAATATTTTTATATTATATATATACTGCGCTGAAACCCGCATTTCGTAAGCAACTATGAAAGTTTTTGATCTTTAACCAACTTTTTCCTGTGATTTTTACTAGTTTCTTCTTTTCATATAACTTTTTCTGCTCTTTTACCTACTTTTGTCATGGAAAATCTGATTACTTTCTCAATATTTTTATATTATATATATATATATACTGCGCTGAAACCCGCATTTCCTATACTACTATGAAAGTTAGTGATCTTTAACCAACTATTTCCTTTGATTTTTACTGGTTTCTTCTTTTCATATAACTTTTTCTGCTCTTTTACCTATTTTGTTCATGGAAAATCTGATTATTTTCTCAATATTATTATATTATACCGCTATTTTTATATATATACTGCGCTGAAACCCGCATTTCCTAAACTACTATGAAAGTTTTTGATCTTTAACCAACTTTTTAATGTGATTTTTACTAGTTTCTTCTTTTCATATAACTTTTTCTGCTCTTTTACCTACATTTTTCATGGAAAATCTGATTATTTTCTCAATATTTTTATATTATATGTATATACTGCGCTGAAACCCGCATTTCCTAAACTACTATGAAAGCTTTTGATCTTTAACCAACTTTTTCCTGTGACTTTTACTAGTTTCTTCTTTTCATATAACTTTTTCTGCTCTTTTACCTAAATTTTTCATGGAAAATCTGATTATTTTCTCAATATTTTTATATTATATATATATATACTGCGCTGAAACCCGCATTTCCTAAACTACTATGAAAGTTTTTGATCTTCAACCAACTTTTTCCTGTGCTTTTTACAAGTTTCTTCTTTTCATATAACTTTTTCTGCTCCTTTAACTACATTTTTCATGGAAAATCTGATTATTTTCTCAATATTTTTATATTATATATATACTGCGCTGAAACCCGCATTTCCTATACTACTATGAAAGTTAGTGATCTTTAACCAACTATTTCCTTTGATTTTTACTAGTTTCTTCTTTTCATATAACTTTTTCTGCTCTTTTACCTACTTTGTTCATGGAAAATCTGATTATTTTCTCAATATTATTATATTATACCGCTATTTTTATATATATACTGCGCTGAAACCCGCATTTCCTAAACTACTATGAAAGTTTTTGATCTTTAACCAACTTTTTAATGTGATTTTTACTAGTTTCTTCTTTTCATATAACTAAACTGCTCTTTTACGTACATTTTTCATGGTAAATCTGATTATTTTCTCAATATTTTTATATTATATATATATACTGTGCTGAAACCCGCATTTCCTAAACTACTATGAAAGTTTTTGATCTTTAACCAACTGTTTCCTGTGATTTTTACTAGTTTCTTCTTATCATATAACTTTTTCTGCTCTTTTACCTACAATTTTCATGGAAAATCTGATTATTTTCTCAATATTTTTATATTATATATATACTGCGCTGAAACCCGCATTTCCTAAACTACTATGAAAGTTTTTGATCTTTAACCAACATTTTCCTGTGATTTTTACTAGTTTCTTCTTTTCATATAACTTTTTCTGCTCTTTTACCTACTTTTTTCATTTAAAATCTGATTATTTTCTCAATATTTTTGTATTATATATATATACTGCGCTGAAACCCGCATTTCCTAAACTACTATGAAAGTTTTTGATCTTTAACCAACTTTTTCCTGTGATTTTTACTAGTTTCTTCTTTTCATATAACTTTTTCTGCTCTTTTACCTACTTTTGTCATGGAAAATCTGATTATTTTCTCAATATTTTTATATTATTTATATATACTGCGCTGAAACCCGCATTTCCTAAACTACTATGAAAGTTTTTGATCTTTAACCAACTTTTTCCTGTGATTTTTACTAGTTTCTTCTTTTCATATAACTTTTTCTGCTCTTTTACCTACTTTTTTCATGGAAAATCTGATTATTTTCTCAATATTTTTATATTATATATATATACTGCGCTGAAACCCGCATTTCCTAAACTACTATGAAAGTTTTTGATCTTTAACCAACTTTTTCCTGTGATTTTTACTAGTTTCTTCTTTTCATATAACTTTTTCTGCTCTTTTAACTACTTTTTTCATGGAAAATCTGATTATTTTCTCAATATTTTTATATTATATATATACTGCGCTGAAACCCGCATTTCGTAAGCAACTATGAAAGTTTTTGATCTTTAACCAACTTTTTCCTGTGATTTTTACTAGTTTCTTCTTTTCATATAACTTTTTCTGCTCTTTTACCTACTTTTGTCATGGAAAATCTGATTACTTTCTCAATATTTTTATATTATATATATATATATACTGCGCTGAAACCCGCATTTCCTATACTACTATGAAAGTTAGTGATCTTTAACCAACTATTTCCTTTGATTTTTACTAGTTTCTTCTTTTCATATAACTTTTTCTGCTCTTTTACCTATTTTGTTCATGGAAAATCTGATTATTTTCTCAATATTATTATATTATACCGCTATTTTTATATATATACTGCGCTGAAACCCGCATTTCCTAAACTACTATGAAAGTTTTTGATCTTTAACCAACTTTTTAATGTGATTTTTACTAGTTTCTTCTTTTCATATAACTTTTTCTGCTCTTTTACCTACATTTTTCATGGAAAATCTGATTATTTTCTCAATATTTTTATATTATATGTATATACTGCGCTGAAACCCGCATTTCCTAAACTACTATGAAAGCTTTTGATCTTTAACCAACTTTTTCCTGTGATTTTTACTAGTTTCTTCTTTTCATATAACTTTTTCTGCTCTTTTACCTAAATTTTTCATGGAAAATCTGATTATTTTCTCAATATTTTTATATTATATATATATATACTGCGCTGAAACCCGCATTTCCTAAACTACTATGAAAGTTTTTGATCTTCAACCAACTTTTTCCTGTGCTTTTTACAAGTTTCTTCTTTTCATATAACTTTTTCTGCTCCTTTAACTACATTTTTCATGGAAAATCTGATTATTTTCTCAATATTTTTATATTATATATATACTGCGCTGAAACCCGCATTTCCTAAACTGCTATGAAAGTTTTTGATCTTTAACCAACTTTTTCATGTGATTTTTACTAGTTTCTTCTTTTCATATAACTTTTTCTGCTCTTTCACCTACATTTTTCATGGAAAATCTGATTATTTTCTCAATATTTTTATATTATATATATATATATACTGCGCTGAAACCCGCATTTCCTAAACTACTATGAAAGTTTTTGATCTTTAACCAACTTTTTCCTGTGATTTTTACTAGTTTCTTCTTTTCATATAACTTTTTCTGCTCTTTTACCTACATTTGTCATGGAAAATCTGATTATTTTCTCAAATTTTTTATATTATATATATATACTGCGCTGAAACCCTCATTTCCTATACTAGTATGAAAGTTTTTGATCTTTAACCAACTTTTTCCTGTGATTTTTACTAGTTTCTTCTTTTCATATAACTTTTTCTGCTGTTTTACCTACTTTGTTCATGGAAAATCTTATTATTTTCTCAATATTATGGTATTATACCGCTATTTTTATATATATTTTTTTTATATAAACTACTATGAAAGTTTTTGATATTTAACCAACTTTTTTCTGTGATTTTTACTAGTTTCTTCTTTTCATATAACTTTTTTTGCTCTTTTACCTAAAATTTTCATGGAAAATCTGATTATTTTCTCAATATTTTTATATTATATATATACTGCGCTGAAACCCGCATTTCCTAAACTACTATGAAAGTTTTTGATCTTTAACCAACTTTTTAATGTGATTTTTACTAGTTTCTTCTTTTCATATAACTTTTTCTGCTCTTTTACCTACATTTTTCATGGAAAATCTGATTATTTTCTCAATATTTTTATATTATATATATACTGCGCTGAAACCCGCATTTCCTAAGCAACTATGAAAGTTTTTGATCTTTAACCAACTTTTTCCTGTGATTTTTACTAGTTTCTTCTTTTCATATAACTTTTTCTGCTCTTTTACCTACTTTTGTCATGGAAAATCTGATTATTTTCTCAATATTTTTATATTATATATATATACTGCGCTGAAACCCGCATTTCCTATACTAGTATGAAAAATTTTGATCTTTAACCAACTTTTTCCTGTGATTTTTACTAGTTTCTTCTTTTCATATAACTTTTTTTGCTCTTTTACCTAAAATTTTCATGGAAAATCTGATTATTTTCTCAATATTTTTATATTATATATATACTGCGCTGAAACCCGCATTTCCTAAACTACTATGAAAGTTTTTGATCTTTAACCAACTTTTTAATGTGATTTTTACTAGTTTCTTCTTTTCATATAACTTTTTCTGCTCTGATTATTTTCTCAATATTTTTATATTATATATATATACTGCGCTGAAACCCGCATTTCCTGAACTACAATGAAAGTTTTTGATCTTTAACCAACTTTTTTCCAATGATTTTTACTAGTTTCTTCTTTTCATATAACTTTTTCTGCTCTTTTACCTACTTTTTTCATGGAAAATCTGATTATTTTCTCAATATTTTTATATTATACTGCTATTTTTATACATATACTGCGCTGAAACCCGCATTTCCTAAATTACTATGAAAGTTTTTGATCTTTAACCAACTTTTTCCTGTGATTTTTACTAGTTTCTTCTTTTCATATAACTTTTTCTGCTCTTTTACCTACTTTTTTCATGGAAAATCTGATTATTTTCTCAATATTTTTATATTATATATATATACTGCGCTGAAACCCACATTTCCTAAACTACTATGAAAGTTTTTCATCTTTAACCAACTTTTTCCTGTGATTTTTACTAGTTTCTTCTTTTCATATAACTTTTTCTGCTCCTTTAACTACATTTTTCATGGAAAATCTGATTATTTTCTCAATATTTTTATATTATATATATACTGCGCTGAAACCCGCATTTCCTATACTAGTATGAAAAATTTTGATCTTTAACCAACTTTTTCCTGTGATTTTTACTAGTTTCTTCTTTTCATATAACTTTTTTTGCTCTTTTACCTAAAATTTTCATGGAAAATCTGATTATTTTCTCAATATTTTTATATTATATATATACTGCGCTGAAACCCGCATTTCCTAAACTACTATGAAAGTTTTTGATCTTTAACCAACTTTTTAATGTGATTTTTACTAGTTTCTTCTTTTCATATAACTTTTTCTGCTCTGATTATTTTCTCAATATTTTTATATTATATATATATACTGCGCTGAAACCCGCATTTCCTGAACTACAATGAAAGTTTTTGATCTTTAACCAACTTTTTCCTGCGATTTTTACTAGTTTCTTCTTTTCATATAACTTTTTCTGCTCTTTTACCTACTTTTTTCATGGAAAATCTGATTATTTTCTCAATATTTTTATATTATACTGCTATTTTTATACATATACTGCGCTGAAACCCGCATTTCCTAAATTACTATGAAAGTTTTTGATCTTTAACCAACTTTTTCCTGTGATTTTTACTAGTTTCTTCTTTTCATATAACTTTTTCTGCTCTTTTACCTACAATTTTCATGGAAAATCTGATTATTTTCACAATATTTTTATATTATATATATATTGCGCTGAAACCCGCATTTCCTATACTACTATGAAAGTTTTTGATCTTTAACCAACTTTTTCCTGTGATTTTTACTAGTTTCTTCTTTTCATATAACTTTTTCTGCTCTTTTACCTACTTTTTTCATGGAAAATCTGATTATTTTCTCAATATTTTTATATCTTCTTTTCATATAACTTTTTCTGCTCTTTTACCTAAATTTTTCATGGAAAATCTGATTATTTTCTCAATATTTTTATATTATATATATATATACTGCGCTGAAACCCGCATTTCCTAAACTACTATGAAAGTTTTTGATCTTCAACCAACTTTTTCCTGTGATTTTTACTAGTTTCTTCTTTTCATATAACTTTTTCTGCTCCTTTAACTACATTTTTCATGGAAAATCTGATTATTTTCTCAATATTTTTATATTATATATATACTGCGCTGAAACCCGCATTTCCTAAACTGCTATGAAAGTTTTTGATCTTTAACCAACTTTTTCCTGTGATTTTTACTAGTTTCTTCTTTTCATATAACTTTTTCTGCTCTTTTACCTACTTTTCTCATGGAAAATCTGATTATTTTCTCAATATTTTTATATTATATATATATACTGCGCTGAAACCCGCATTTCCTAAACTACTATGAAAGTTTTTCATCTTTAACCAACTTTTTCCTGTGATTTTTACTAGTTTCTTCTTTTCATATAACTTTTTCTGCTCTTTTACCTACAATTTTCATGGAAAATCTGATTATTTTCACAATATTTTTATATTATATATATATTGCGCTGAAACCCGCATTTCCTATACTACTATGAAAGTTTTTGATCTTTAACCAACTTTTTCCTGTGATTTTTACTAGTTTCTTCTTTTCATATAACTTTTTCTGCTCTTTTACCTACTTTTGTCATGGAAAATCTGATTATTTTCTCAAATTTTTTATATTATATATATATACTGCGCTGAAACCCTCATTTCCTATACTAGTATGAAAGTTTTTGTTCTTTAACCAACTTTTTCCTGTGATTTATACTAGTTTCTTCTTTTCATATAACTTTTTCTGCTGTTTTACCTACTTTGTTCATGGAAAATCTGATTATTTTCTCAATTTTATGGTATAATACCGCTATTTTTATATATATACTGCGCTGAAACCCGCATTTCCTAAACTACTATGAAAGTTTTTGATCTTTAACCAACTTTTTTCTGTGATTTTTACTAGTTTCTTCTTTTCATATAACTTTTTTTGCTCTTTTACCTACAATTTTCATGGAAAATCTGATTATTTTCTCAATATTTGTATATTATATATATATACTGCGCTGAAACCCGCATTTCCTAAACTACTATGAAAGTTTTTGATCTTTAACCAACTTTTTCCTGTGATTTTTACTAGTTTCTTCTTTTCCTATAACTTTTTCTGCTCTTTTACCTACAATTTTCATGGAAAATCTGATTATTTTCACAATATTTTTATATTATATATATATTGCGCTGAAACCCGCATTTCCTATACTACTATGAAAGTTTTTGATCTTTAACCAACTTTTTCCTGTGATTTTTACTAGTTTCTTCTTTTCATATAACTTTTTCTCTTCTTTTACCTACTTTTGTCATGGAAAATCTGATTATTTTCTCAAATTTTTTATATTATATATATATACTGCGCTGAAACCCTCATTTCCTATACTAGTATGAAAGTTTTTGTTCTTTAACCAACTTTTTCCTGTGATTTATACTAGTTTCTTCTTTTCATATAACTTTTTCTGCTGTTTTACCTACTTTGTTCATGGAAAATCTGATTATTTTCTCAATTTTATGGTATAATACCGCTATTTTTATATATATACTGCGCTGAAACCCGCATTTCCTAAACTACTATGAAAGTTTTTGATCTTTAACCAACTTTTTCCTGTGATTTTTACTAGTTTCTTCTTTTCCTATAACTTTTTCTGCTCTTTTACCTAATTTTTTCATGGAAAATCTGATTATTTTCTCAATATTTTTATATTATATATATATATACTGCGCTGAAACCCGCATTTCCTAAACTACTATGAAAGTTTTTGATCTTCAACCAACTTTTTCCTGTGATTTTTACTAGTTTCTTCTTTTCATATAACTTTTTCTGCTCCTTTAACTACATTTTTCATGGAAAATCTGATTATTTTCTCAATATTTTTATATTATATATATACTGCGCTGAAACCCGCATTTCCTAAACTGCTATGAAAGTTTTTGATCTTTAACCAACTTTTTCCTGTGATTTTTACTAGTTTCTTCTTTTCATATAACTTTTTCTGCTCTTTTACCTACTTTTCTCATGGAAAATCTGATTATTTTCTCAATATTTTTATATTATATATATATACTGCGCTGAAACCCACATTTCCTAAACTACTATGAAAGTTTTTCATCTTTAACCAACTTTTTCCTGTGATTTTTACTAGTTTCTTCTTTTCATATAACTTTTTCTGCTCTTTTACCTACAATTTTCATGGAAAATCTGATTATTTTCACAATATTTTTATATTATATATATATTGCGCTGAAACCCGCATTTCCTATACTACTATGAAAGTTTTTGATCTTTAACCAACTTTTTCCTGTGATTTTTACTAGTTTCTTCTTTTCATATAACTTTTTCTGCTCTTTTACCTACTTTTGTCATGGAAAATCTGATTATTTTCTCAAATTTTTTATATTATATATATATACTGCGCTGAAACCCTCATTTCCTATACTAGTATGAAAGTTTTTGTTCTTTAACCAACTTTTTCCTGTGATTTATACTAGTTTCTTCTTTTCATATAACTTTTTCTGCTGTTTTACCTACTTTGTTCATGGAAAATCTGATTATTTTCTCAATTTTATGGTATAATACCGCTATTTTTATATATATACTGCGCTGATACCCGCATTTCCTAAACTACTATGAAAGTTTTTGATCTTTAACCAACTTTTTTCTGTGATTTTTACTAGTTTCTTCTTTTCATATAACTTTTTTTGCTCTTTTACCTACAATTTTCATGGAAAATCTGATTATTTTCTCAATATTTGTATATTATATATATATACTGCGCTGAAACCCGCATTTCCTAAACTACTATGAAAGTTTTTGATCTTTAACCAACTTTTTCCTGTGATTTTTACTAGTTTCTTCTTTTCCTATAACTTTTTCTGCTCTTTTACCTACAATTTTCATGGAAAATCTGATTATTTTCACAATATTTTTATATTATATATATATTGCGCTGAAACCCGCATTTCCTATACTACTATGAAAGTTTTTGATCTTTAACCAACTTTTTCCTGTGATTTTTACTAGTTTCTTCTTTTCATATAACTTTTTCTGCTCTTTTACCTACTTTTGTCATGGAAAATCTGATTATTTTCTCAAATTTTTTATATTATATATATATACTGCGCTGAAACCCTCATTTCCTATACTAGTATGAAAGTTTTTGTTCTTTAACCAACTTTTTCCTGTGATTTATACTAGTTTCTTCTTTTCATATAACTTTTTCTGCTGTTTTACCTACTTTGTTCATGGAAAATCTGATTATTTTCTCAATTTTATGGTATAATACCGCTATTTTTATATATATACTGCGCTGAAACCCGCATTTCCTAAACTACTATGAAAGTTTTTGATCTTTAACCAACTTTTTCCTGTGATTTTTACTAGTTTCTTCTTTTCCTATAACTTTTTCTGCTCTTTTACCTAATTTTTTCATGGAAAATCTGATTATTTTCTCAATATTTTTATATTATATATATATATACTGCGCTGAAACCCGCATTTCCTAAACTACTATGAAAGTTTTTGATCTTCAAACCAACTTTTTCCTGTGATTTTTACTAGTTTCTTCTTTTCATATAACTTTTTCTGCTCCTTTAACTACATTTTTCATGGAAAATCTGATTATTTTCTCAATATTTTTATATTATATATATACTGCGCTGAAACCCGCATTTCCTAAACTGCTATGAAAGTTTTTTGATCTTTAACCAACTTTTTCCTGTGATTTTTACTAGTTTCTTCTTTTCATATAACTTTTTCTGCTCTTTTACCTACAATTTTCATGGAAAATCTGATTATTTTCACAATATTTTTATATTATATATATATTGCGCTGAAACCCGCATTTCCTATACTACTATGAAAGTTTTTGATCTTTAACCAACTTTTTCCTGTGATTTTTACTAGTTTCTTCTTTTCATATAACTTTTTCTGCTCTTTTACCTACTTTTGTCATGGAAAATCTGATTATTTTCTCAAATTTTTTATATTATATATATATACTGCGCTGAAACCCTCATTTCCTATACTAGTATGAAAGTTTTTGTTCTTTAACCAACTTTTTCCTGTGATTTATACTAGTTTCTTCTTTTCATATAACTTTTTCTGCTGTTTTACCTACTTTGTTCATGGAAAATCTGATTATTTTCTCAATTTTATGGTATAATACCGCTATTTTTATATATATACTGCGCTGATACCCGCATTTCCTAAACTACTATGAAAGTTTTTGATCTTTAACCAACTTTTTTCTGTGATTTTTACTAGTTTCTTCTTTTCATATAACTTTTTTTGCTCTTTTACCTACATTTTTCATGGAAAATCTGATTATTTTCTCAATATTTGTATATTATATATATATACTGCGCTGAAACCCGCATTTCCTAAACTACTATGAAAGTTTTTGATCTTTAACCAACTTTTTCCTGTGATTTTTACTAGTTTCTTCTTTTCATATAACTTTTTCTGCTCTTTTACCTACAATTTTCATGGAAAATCTGATTATTTTCACAATATTTTTATATTATATATATATTGCGCTGAAACCCGCATTTCCTATACTACTATGAAAGTTTTTGATCTTTAACCAACTTTTTCCTGTGATTTTTACTAGTTTCTTCTTTTCATATAACTTTTTCTGCTCTTTTACCTACTTTTGTCATGGAAAATCTGATTATTTTCTCAAATTTTTTATATAATATATATATACTGCGCTGAAACCCGCATTTTCTATACTAGTATGAAAGTTTTTGATCTTTAACCAACTTTTTTCTGTGATTTATACTAGTTTCTTCTTTTCATATAACTTTTTCTGCTGTTTTACCTACTTTGTTCATGGAAAATCTGATTATTTTCTCAATTTTATGGTATAATACCGCTATTTTTATATATATTACTGCGCTGAAACCCGCATTTCCTAAACTACTATGAAAGTTTTTGATCTTTAACCAACTTTTTCCTGTGATTTTTACTAGTTTCTTCTTTTCCTATAACTTTTTCTGCTCTTTTACCTACTTTTTTCATGGAAAATCTGATTATTTTCTCAATATTTTTATATTATATATATATATACTGCGCTGAAACCCGCATTTCCTAAACTACTATGAAAGTTTTTGATCTTCAACCAACTTTTTCCTGTGATTTTTACTAGTTTCTTCTTTTCATATAACTTTTTTCTGCTCCTTTAACTACATTTTTCATGGAAAATCTGATTATTTTCTCAATATTTTTATATTATATATATACTGCGCTGAAACCCGCATTTCCTAAACTGCTATGAAAGTTTTTGATCTTTAACCAACTTTTTCCTGTGATTTTTACTAGTTTCTTCTTTTCATATAACTTTTTCTGCTCTTTTACCTACTTTTCTCATGGAAAATCTGATTATTTTCTCAATATTTTTATATTATATATATATACTGCGCTGAAACCCGCATTTCCTAAACTACTATGAAAGTTTTTCATCTTTAACCAACTTTTTCCTGTGATTTTTACTAGTTTCTTCTTTTCATATAACTTTTTCTGCTCTTTTACCTACAATTTTCATGGAAAATCTGATTATTTTCTCAATATTTTTATATTATATATATATTGCGCTGAAACCCGCATTTCCTATACTAGTATGAAAGTTTTTGATCTTTAACCAACTTTTTCCTGTGATTTTTACTAGTTTCTTCTTTTCATATAACTTTTTCTGCTCTTTTACCTACTTTTGTCATGGAAAATCTGATTATTTTCTCAAATTTTTTATATTATATATATATACTGCGCTGAAACCCTCATTTCCTATACTAGTATGAAAGTTTTTGTTCTTTAACCAACTTTTTCCTGTGATTTATACTAGTTTCTTCTTTTCATATAACTTTTTCTGCTGTTTTACCTACTTTGTTCATGGAAAATCTGATTATTTTCTCAATTTTATGGTATAATACCGCTATTTTTATATATATACTGCGCTGAAACCCGCATTTCCTAAACTACTATGAAAGTTTTTGATCTTTAACCAACTTTTTTCTGTGATTTTTACTAGTTTCTTCTTTTCATATAACTTATTTTGCTCTTTTACTTACAATTTTCATGGAAAATCTGATTATTTTCTCAATATTTGTATATTATATATATATACTGCGCTGAAACCCGCATTTCCTAAACTACTATGAAAGTTTTTGATCTTTTAACCAACTTTTTTCTGTGATTTTTACTAGTTTCTTCTTTTCCTATAACTTTTTCTGCTTCTTTTACCTAATTTTTTCATGGAAAATCTGATTATTTTCTCAATATTTTTATATTATATATATACTGCGCTGAAACCCGCATTTCCTAAGCAACTATGAAAGTTTTTTGATCTTTAACCAACTTTTTCCTGTGATTTTTACTAGTTTCTTCTTTTCATATAACTTTTTCTGCTCTTTTACCTACTTTTTTCATGGAAAATCTGATTATTTTCTCAATATTTTTATATTATATATATATATACTGCGCTGAAACCCGCATTTCCTAAACTACTATGAATGTTTTTGATCTTTAACCAACTTTTTCCTGTGATTTTTACTAGTTTCTTCTTTTCATATAACTTTTTCTGCTCTTTTACCTACATTTTTCATGGAAAATCTGATTATTTTCTCAATATTTTTATATTATATATATATACTGCGCTGAAACCCGCATTTCCTAAACTACTATGAAAGTTTTTGATCTTAACCAACTTTTTCCTGTGATTTTTACTAGTTTCTTTTTATCATATAACTTTTTCTGCTCTTTTACCTACAATTTTCATGGAAAATCTGATTATTTTCTCAATATTTTTATATTATATATATACTGCGCTGAAACCCGCATTTCCTTAACTACTATGAAATTTTTTGATCTTTAACCAACTTTTTCCTGTGATTTTTACTAGTATCTTCTTTTCATATAACTTTTTCTGCTGTTTTTTATATTTTTTTCATGGAAAATCTGATTATTTTCTCAATATTTTCATATTATATATATATACTGCGCTGAAACCCGCATTTCCTAAACTACTATGAAAGTTTTTGATCTTTAACCAACTTTTTTCCTGTGATTTTTACTAGTTTCTTCTTTTCACATAACTTTTTCTGCTCTTTTACCTACTTTTTTCATGAAAAATCTGATTATTTTCTCAATATTTTTATATTATATATATATATACTGCGCTGAAACCCGCATTTCCTGAACTACAATGAAAGTTTTTGATCTTTAACCAACTTTTTTCCAATGATTTTTACTAGTTTCTTCTTTTCATATAACTTTTTCTGCTCTTTTACCTACATTTTTCATGGTAAATCTAATTATTTTCTCAATATTTTTTATATTATACTGCTATTTTTATACGTATACTGCGCTGAAACCCGCATTTCCTAAATTACTATGAAAGTTTTTGATCTTTAACCAACTTTTTCCTGTGATTTTTACTAGTTTCTTCTTTCATATAACTTTTTCTGCTCTTTTACCTACTTTTTTCATGGAAAATCTGATTATTTTCTCAATATTTTTATATTATATATATATACTGCACTGAAACCCGCATTTCCTAAACTACTATGAAAGTTTTTGATCTTTAACCAACTTTTTCCTGTGATTTTTACTAGTTTCTTCTTATCATATAACTTTTTCTGCTCTTTTACCTACAATTTTCATAAAAAATCTGATTATTTTCTCATATTTTTATATTATATATATACTGCGCTGAAACCCGCATTTCCTAAACTACTATGAAAGTTTTTGATCTTTAACCAACATTTTCCTGTGATTTTTACTAGTTTCTTCTTTTCATATAACTTTTTCTGCTCTTTTTTATACTTTTTTCATGGAAAATCTGATTATTTTCTCAATATTTTTATATTATATATATATACCTGCGCTGAAACCCGCATTTCCTAAACTACTATGAAAGTTTTTGATCTTTAACCAACTTTTTCCTGTGATTTTTACTAGTTTCTTCTTTTCATATAACTTTTTCTGCTCTTTTACCTACTTTTTTTCATGGAAAATCTGATTATTTTCTCAATATTTTTATATTATATATATATACTGCGCTGAAACCCGCATTTCCTGAACTACAATGAAAGTTTTTGATCTTTAACCAACTTTTTCCTGTGATTTTTACTAGTTTCTTCTTTTCATATAACTTTTTCTGCTCTTTTACCTACAATTTTCATGGAAAATCTGATTATTTTCTCAATATTTTTATATTATATATATATTGCGCTGAAACCCGCATTTCCTATACTACTATGACAGTTTTTGATCTTTAACCAACTTTTTCCTGTGATTTTTACTAGTTTCTTCTTTTCATACAACTTTTTCTGCTCTTTTACCTACTTTTTTCATGGAAAATCTGATTATTTTCTCAATATTTTTATATTATGTATATATACTGCGCTAAAACCCGCATTTCCTAAACTACTATGAAAGTTTTTCATCTTTAACCCAACTTTTTCCTGTGATTTTTACTAGTTTCTTCTTTTCATATAACTTTTTCTGCTCTCTTACCTACAATTTTCATGGAAAATCTGATTATTTTCTCAATATTTTTATATTATATATATATTGCGCTGAAACCCGCATTTCCTAAACTACTATGAAAGTTTTTGATCTTTAACCAACTTTTTCCTGTGATTTTTACTAGTTTCTTCTTTTCACATAACTTTTTCTGCTCTTTTACCTACTTTTTTCATGAAAAATCTGATTATTTTCTCAATATTTTTATATTATATATATATACTGCGCTGAAACCCGCATTTGCTGAACTACAATGAAAGTTTTTGATCTTTAACCAACTTTTTTCCAATGATTTTTACTAGTTTCTTCTTTTCATATAACTTTTTCTGCTCTTTTACCTACATTTTTCATGGTAAATCTAATTATTTTCTCAATATTTTTATATTATACTGCTATTTTTATACGTATACTGCGCTGAAACCCGCATTTCCTAAATTACTATGAAAGTTTTTGATCTTTAACCAACTTTTTCCTGTGATTTTTACTAGTTTCTTCTTTTCATATAACTTTTTCTGCTCTTTTACCTACTTTTTTCATGGAAAATCTGATTATTTTCTCAATATTTTTATATTATATATATATACTGCACTGAAACCCGCATTTCCTAAACTACTATGAAAGTTTTTGATCTTTAACCAACTTTTTCCTGTGATTTTTACTAGTTTCTTCTTTTCATATAACTTTTTCCTGCTCTTTTACCTACAATTTTCATAAAAAATCTGATTATTTCTCAATATTTTTATATTATATATATACTGCGCTGAAACCCGCATTTCCTAAACTACTATGAAAGTTTTTGATCTTTAACCAACATTTTCCTGTGATTTTTACTAGTTTCTTCTTTTCATATAACTTTTTCTGCTCTTTTTTATACTTTTTTCATGGAAAATCTGATTATTTTCTCAATATTTTTTATATTATATATATATACTGCGCTGAAACCCGCATTTCCTAAACTACTATGAAAGTTTTTGATCTTTAACCAACTTTTTCCTGTGATTTTTACTAGTTTCTTCTTTTCATATAACTTTTTCTGCTCTTTTACCTACATTTTTCATGGAAAATGTGATTATTTTCTCAATATTTTTATATTATATATATATACTGCGCTTGAAACCCGCATTTCCTGAACTACTATGAAAGTTTTTGATCTTTAACCAACTTTTTCCTGTGATTTTTACTAGTTTCTTCTTTTCATATAACTTTTTCTGCTCTTTTACCTACAATTTTCATGGAAAATCTGATTATTTTCTCAATATTTTTATATTATATATATATTGCGCTGAAACCCGCATTTCCTATACTACTATGAAAGTTTTTGATCTTTAACCAACTTTTTCCTGTGATTTTTACTAGCTTCTTCTTTTCATACAACTTTTTCTGCTCTTTTACCTACTTTTTTCATGGAAAATCTGATTATTTTCTCAATATTTTTATATTATGTATATATACTGCGCTAAAACCCGCATTTCCTAAACTACTATGAAAGTTTTTCATCTTTAACCAACTTTTTCCTGTGATTTTTACTAGTTTCTTCTTTTCATATAACTTTTTCTGCTCTCTTACCTACAATTTTCATGGAAAATCTGATTATTTTCTCAATATTTTTATATTATATATATATATTGCGCTGAAACCCGCATTTCCTAACGACTATGAAAGTTTTTGATCTTTAACCAACTTTTTCCTGTGATTTTTACTAGTTTCTTCTTTTCATATAACTTTTTCTGCTCTTTTACCTACTTTTTTCATGGAAAATCTGATTATTTTCTCAATATTTTTATATTATATATACATACTGCGCTGAAACCCGCATTTCCTAAACTACTATGAAAGTTTTTGATCTTTAACCAACTTTTTCCTGTGATTTTTACTAGTTTCTTCTTTTCATATAACTTTTTCTGCTCTTTTACCTACTTTTGTCATGGAAAATCTGATTATTTTCTCAATATTTTTATATTATATATATATATACTGCGCTGAAACCCGCATTTCCTGAACTACAATGAAAGTTTTTGATCTTTAACCAACTTTTTCCTATGATTTTTACTAGTTTCTTCCTTTCATATAACTTTTTCTGCTCTTTTACGTACATTTTTCATGGTAAATCTGATTATTTACTCAATATTTTTATATTATACTGCTATTTTTATATATATACTGCGCTGAAAACCGCATTTCCTAAACAACTATGAAAGTTTTTGATCTTTAACTAACTTTTTCCTGTGATTTTTACTAGTTTCATCTTTTCATATAACTGTTTCTGCTCTTTTACCTACTTTTTTCATGGAAAATTTGATTATTTTCTCAATATTTTTATATTATATATACATACTGCGCTGAAACCCGCATTTCCTAAACTACTATGAAAGTTTTTGATCTTTAACAAACTTTTTCCTGTGATTTTTACTAGTTTCTTCTTTTCATATAACTTTTTCTGCTCTTTTACCTACTTTTTTCATGGAAAATCTGATTATTTTCTCAATATTTTTATATTATATATATATACACTGCGCTGGAACCCGCATTTCCTATATTAGTATGAAAAATTTTGATCTTTAACCAACTTTTTCCTGTGATTTTTACTAGTTTCTTCTTTTCATATAACCTTTTCTGCTCTTTTACCTACTTTGTTCATGGAAAATCTGATTATTTTCTCAATATTATTATATTATACCGCTATTTTTATATATATACTGCGCTGAAAACCGCATTTCCTAAACTACTATGAAAGTTTTTGATCTTTAACCAACTTTTTCCTGTGATTTTTACTAGTTTCTTCTTTTCATATAACTTTTTCTGCTCTTTTACCTAAATTTTTCATGGAAAATCTGATTATTTTCTCAATATTTTTATATTATATATATATACTGCGCTGAAACCCGCATTTCCTAAACTACTATGAAAGTTTTTGATCTTTAACCAACTTTTTCCTGTGATTTTTACTAGTTTCTTCTTATCATATAACACATTTTCTGCTCTTTTACCTACAATTTTCATGGAAAATCTGATTATTTTTTCAATATTTTTATATTATATATATACTGCGCTGAAACCCGCATTTCCTAAACTACTATGAAAGTTTTTGATCTTTAACCAACTTTTTCCTGCGATTTTTACTAGTTTCTTCTTTTCATATAACTTTTTCTGCTCTTTTTTATACTTTTTTCATGGAAAATCTGATTATTTTCTCAATATTTTTATATTATATATATATACTGCGCTGAAACCCGCATTTCCTAAGCTACTATGAAAGTTTTTGATCTTTAACCAACTTTTTCCAGTGATTTTTACTAGTTTCTTCTTTTCATATAGCTTTTTTCTGCTCTTTTACCTACTTTTTTCATGGAAAATCTGATTATTTTCTCAATATTTTTATATTATATATATATACTGCGCTGAAACCCCGCATTTCCTGAACTACTATGAAAGTTTTTGATCTTTAACCAACTTTTTTTCCAATGATTTTTACTAGTTTCTTCTTTTCATATAACTTTTTCTGCTCTTTTTACCTCACATTTTTTCATGGTAAATCTAATTATTTTCTCAATATTTTTATATTATACTGCTATTTTTATACATATACTGCGCTGAAACCCGCATTTCCCTAAATTACTATGAAAGTTTTTTGATCTTTAACCAACTTTTTCCTGTGATTTTTACTAGTTTCTTCTCTTTCATATAACTTTTTCTGCTCTCTTTACCTACTTTTTTCATGGAAAATCTGATTATTTTCTCAATATTTTTATATTATATATACTATAACTGCGCTGAAAACCCGCATTTCCTAAACTACTATGAAAGTTTTTCATCTTTAACCAACTTTTTCCTGTGATTTTTACTAGTTCTTCTTCCTTTCATATAACTTTTTCTGCTCTTTTACGTACATTTTTCATGGTAAATCTGATTATTTTCTCAATATTTTTTATATTATACTGCTATTTTTATATTATACTGCTATTTTTTATATATATACTGCGCTGAAAACCGCATTTCCTAAGCTACTATGAAAGTTTTTGATCTTTAACCAACTTTTTCCTGTGATTTGTACTAGTTTTTTTCTTTCATATAACTTTTTCTGCTCTTTTACCTACTATTTTCTTGGAAAATCTGATTATTTACTCAATATTTTTATATTATATATATACTGCGCTGAAACCCGCATTTACTAAACTACTATGAAAGCTTGTGATCTTTAACCAACTTTTTCCTGTGATTTTTACTAGTTTTCTTCTTTTCATATAACTTTTTCTGCTCTTTTACCTACATTTTTCATGGAAAATCTGATTATTTTTCTCAATATTTTTACATTATACTGCTATTTTTAAATATATACTGCGCTGAAACCCGCATTTCCTAAGCTACTATTGAAAGTTTTTGATCTTTAACCAACTTTTTCCTGTGATTTTTACTAGTTTCATCTTTTCATATAACTTTTTCTTCTCTTTTACCTACATTTTTCATGGAAAATCTGATTATTTTCTCAATATTTTTTAATTATATATATATACTGCGCTGAAACCCGCATTTCCTAAACTACTATGAAGTTTTTTAATCTTTAAACAACTTTTTCCTGTGATTTTTACTAGTTTCTTCTTTACATATAATTTTTTTTCTGCTCTTTTACCTACATTTTTCATGGAAAATCTGATTATTTTTTCAATATTTTTATATTATACTGCTATTTTTATATATATACTGCGCTGAAACCCGCATTTCCTAAACTACTATGAAAGTTTTTGATCTTTAACCAACTTTTTCCTGTGATTTTTACTAGTTTCTTCTTTTCATATAACTTTTTCTGCTCTTTTACCTACATTTTTCATGGAAAATCTGATTTGTTTTTCTCAATATTTTTATATTATATATATATATACTGCGCTGAATTCCGCATTTCCTAAGCTACTATGAAAGTTTTTGATCTTTAACAAACTTTTTCCTGTGATTTTTACTAGTTTCTTCTTTTCATATATCTTTTTCTGCTCTTTTACCTAAATTTTTCATGGAAAATCTGATTATTTTGTCAATATTTTTATATAATACTGCTATTTTTAAATATATACTGCGCTGAAACCCGCATTTCCCAAACTACTATGAAAGTTTTTGATCTTTATCCAACTTTTTCCTGTGATTTTTACTAGTTTCTTCTTTTCATATAACTTTTTCTGCTCTTTTACCTACATTTTTCATGGAAAATCTGATTATTTTCTCAATATTTTTATATTATACTGCTATTTTTATATATATACTGCGCCGAAACCCGGATTTCCTAAACTACTATGAAAGTTTTTGATCTTTAACCAACTTTTTCCTGTGATTTTTACTAGTTTCTTCTTTTCATATAACTTTTTCTGCTCTTTTACCTACATTTTTCATGGAAAATCTGATTATTTTGTCAATATTTTTATATTATACTGCTATTTTTAAATATATACTGCGCTGAAACCCGCATTTCCCAAACTACTATGAAAGTTTTTGATCTTTAACCAACTTTTTCCTGTGATTTTTACTAGCTTCTGCTTTTCATATAAC
Source organism: Eristalis arbustorum (assembly GCA_916610145.1). NCBI lineage: Eukaryota > Metazoa > Arthropoda > Insecta > Diptera > Syrphidae > Eristalis > Eristalis arbustorum. The sequence goes on along the minus strand of CAKAIZ010000396.1, from coordinate 29,211 downwards.
TTTTTTTGCTCTTTTACCTACTTTTTTCATTGAAAATCTGATTATTTTGTCAATATTTTTATATAATACTGCTATTTTTAAATATATACTGCGCTGAAACCCGCATTTCCTATACTACTATGAAAGTTTTTGATCTTTAACCAACTTTTTCCTGTGATTTTCACTAGTTTCTTCTTTTCATATAACTTTTTCTGCTCTCTTACCTACATTTTTCATGGAAAATCTGACTATTTTCTCAATATTTTTATATTATACATATATACTGCGCTGAAACCCGCATTTCCTATACTACTATGAAAGTTTTTGATCTTTAGCCAACTTTTTCCTGTGATTTTTACTAGTTTCTTCTTTTCATATAACTTTTTCTGCCCTTTTACCTACATTTTTCATGGAAAATCTGATTAATTTCTCAATTTTTTTATATTATATATATATATACTGCGCTGAAACACGCATTTCCTATACTACTATGAAAGTTTTTGATCTTTAACCAACTTTTTCCTGTGATTTTCACTAGTTTCTTCTTTTCATATAACTTTTTCTGCTCTTTTACCTACATTTTTCATGGAAAATCTAATTATTTTCTCAATACTTTTATATTATACATATATACTGCGCTGAAACCCGCATTTCCTATACTACTATGAAAGTTTTTGATCTTTAACCAACTTTTTCCTGTGATTTTCACTAGTTTCTTCTTTTCATATAACTTTTTCTGCTCTTTTACCTACATTTTTCATGGAAAATCTGACTATTTTCTCAATATTTTTATATTATACATATATACTGCGCTGAAACCCGCATTTCCTATACTACTATGAAAGTTTTTGATCTTTAGCCAACTTTTTCCTGTGATTTTTACTAGTTTCTTCTTTTCATATAACTTTTTCTGCCCTTTTACCTACATTTTTCATGGAAAATCTGATTAATTTCTCAATTTTTTTATATTATATATATATATACTGCGCTGAAACACGCATTTCCTATACTACTATGAAAGTTTTTGATCTTTAGCCAACTTTTTCCTGTGATTTTTACTAGTTTCTTCTTTTCATATAACTTTTTCTGCTCTTTTACCTACATTTTTCATGGAAAATCTGATTATTTTGTCAATATTTTTATATTATACTGCTATTTTTAAATATATACTGCGCTGAAACCCGCATTTCCCAAACTACTATGAAAGTTTTTGATCTTTAACCAACTTTTCCCTGTGATTTTTACTAGCTTCTGCTTTTCATATAACTTTTTTTGCTCTTTTACCTACTTTTTTCATTGAAAATCTGATTATTTTGTCAATATTTTTATATTATACTGCTATTTTTAAATATATACTGCGCTGAAACCCGCATTTCCCAAACTACTATGAAAGTTTTTGATCTTTAACCAACTTTTTCCTGTGATTTTTACTAGCTTCTGCTTTTCATATAACTTTTTTTGCTCTTTTACCTACTTTTTTCATTGAAAATCTGATTATTTTCTCAATATTTTTATATTATATATATATACTGCGCTGAAACACGCATTTCCTATACTACTATGAAAGTTTTTGATCTTTAACCAACTTTTTCCTGTGATTTTCACTAGTTTCTTCTTTTCATATAACTTTTTCTGCTCTTTTACCTACATTTTTCATGGAAAATCTGACTATTTTCTCAATATTTTTATATTATACATATATACTGCGCTGAAACCCGCATTTCCTATACTACTATGAAAGTTTTTGATCTTTAGCCAACTTTTTCCTGTGATTTTTACTAGTTTCTTCTTTTCATATAACTTTTTCTGCCCTTTTACCTACATTTTTCATGGAAAATCTGATTAATTTCTCAATTTTTTTATATTATATATATATATACTGCGCTGAAACCCGCATTTCCTATACTACTATGAAAGTTTTTGATCTTTAGCCAACTTTTTCCTGTGATTTTTACTAGTTTCTTCTTTTCATATAACTTTTTCTGCTCTTTTACCTACATTTTTCATGGAAAATCTGATTATTTTCTCAATATTTTTATATTATATAGATATATATATATACTGCGCTGAAACCCGCATTTCCTAAACTACTATGAAAGTTTTTGATCTTTAATCAACTTTTTCCTGTCATTTTTACTAGTTTCTTCTATTCATATAACTTTTTCTGCTCTTTTGCCTACTTTTTTCATGGAAAATCTGATTATTTTCTCAATATTTTTTATATTATACTGCTATTTCTATATATATACTGCGCTAAAACCCGCATTTCCTAAACTACTATGAAAGTTTTTGATCTTTAACCAACTTTTTCCTGTGATTTTTACTAGCTTCTGCTTTTCATATAACTTTTTTTGCTCTTTTACCTACATTTTTCATTGAAAATCTGAATATTTTCTCAATATTTTTATATTATATATACATACTGCGCTGAAACACGCATTTCCTATACTACAATGAAAGTTTTTGATCTTTAACCAACTTTTTCCTGTGATTTTCACTAGTTTCTTCTTTTCATATAACTTTTCCTGCTCTTTTACCTACATTTTTCATGGAAAATCTGATTATTTTTTCAATATTTTTATATTATACATATATACTGCGCTGAAACCCGCATTTCCTATACTACTATGAAAGTTTTTGATCTTTAGCCAACTTTTTCCTGTGATTTTTACTAGTTTCATCTTTTCATATAACTTTTTCTGCTCTTTTACCCACTTTTTTCATGGAAAATCTGATTATTTTCTCAATATTTTTATATTATATATATATACTGCGCTGAAACCCGCATTTCCTGAACTACAATGAAAGTTTTTGATCTTTAACCAACTTTTTCCTATGATTTTTACTAGTTTCTTCTTTTCGTATAACTTTTTCTGCTCTTTTACGTACATTTTTCATAGAAAATCTGAATATTTTCTCAATATTTTTATATTATATATATATACTGCGCTGAAACCCGCATTTCCTGAACTACAATGAAAGTTTTTGATCTTTAACCAACTTTTTTCCAATGGTTTTTACTAGTTTCTTCTTTTCATATAACTTTTTCTGCTCTTTTACCTACATTTTCCATGGTAAATCTAATTATTTTCTCAATATTTTTATATTATACTGCTATTTTTATACATATACTGCGCTGAAACCCGCATTTCCTAAACTACTATGAAAGTTTTTGATCTTTAACCAACTTTTTCCTGTGATTTTTACTAGTTTCTTCTTTTCATATAACTTTTTCTGCTCTTTCACCTACTTTTTTCATGGAAAATCTGATTATTTTCTCAATATTTTTATATTATATATATATACTGCTCTGAAACCCGCATTTCCTGACCTACAATGAAAGTTTTTGATCTTTAACCAACTTTTTTCCAATGATTTTTACTAGTTTCTTCTTTTCATATAACTTTTTCTGCTCTTTTACCTACATTTTTCATGGTAAATCTAATTATTTTCTCAATATTTTTATATTATACTGCTATTTTTATACATATACTGCGCTGAAACCCGCATTTCCTAAACTACTATGAAAGTTTTTGATCTTTAACCAACTTTTTCCTGTGATTTTTACTAGTTTCTTCTTTTCATACAACTTTTTCTGCTCTTTTACCTACTTTTTTCATGGAAAATCTGATTATTTTCTCAATATTTTTATATTATATATACATACTGCGCTGAAACCCGCATTTCCTAAACTACTATGAAAGTTTTTGATCTTTAACCAACTTTTTCCTGTGATTTTTACTAGTTTCTTCTTTTCATATAACTTTTTCTGCTCTTTTACCTACTTTTGTCATGGAAAATCTGATTATTTTCTCAATATTTTTATATTATATATATATACTGCGCTGAAACCCGCATTTCCTGAACTACAATGAAAGTTTTTGATCTTTAACCAACTTTTTCCTGTGATTTTTACTAGTTTCTTCTTTTCATATAACTTTTTCTGCTCTTTTACCTACATTTTTCATGGAAAATCTGATTATTTTCTCAATATTTTTATATTATACTGCTATTTTTATATATATACTGCGCTGAAACCCGCATTTCCTAAACTACTATGAAAGTTTTTGATCTTTAACCAACTTTTTCCTGTGATTTTTACTAGTTTCTTCTTTTCATATAACTTTTTCTGCTCTTTTACCTACATTTTTCATGGAAAATCTGATTTGTTTTTCTCAATATTTTTATATTATATATATATATCCTGCGCTGAATTCCGCATTTCCTAAGCTACTATGAAAGTTTTTGATCTTTAACAAACTTTTTCCTGTGATTTTTACTAGTTTCTTCTTTTCATATAACTTTTTCTGCTCTTTTACCTACATTTTTCATGGAAAATCTGATTATTTTCTCAATATTTTTATATTAAATATATATACTGCGCTGAAACCCGCATTTCCTATACTACTATGAAAGTTTTTGATCTTTAACCAATTTTTACCTGTGATTTTTACTAGTTTCTTCTTTTAATATAACTTTTTCTGCTCTTTTACCTACTTTTTTCATGGAAAATCTGATTATTTTCTCAATATTTTTATATTATATATATATACTGTGCTGAAACCCGCATTTCCTAAACTACTATGAAAGTTTTTGATCTTTAACCAACTTTTTCCTGTGATTTTTACTAGTTTCTTCTTTTCATATAACTTTTTCTGCTCTTTTACCTACATTTTTCATGGAAAATGTGATTATTTTGTCAATATTTTTATATACTGCTATTTTTAAATATATACTGCGCTGAAACCCGCATTTCCCAAACTACTATGAAAGTTTTTGATCTTTATCCAACTTTTTCCTGTGATTTTTACTAGTTTCTTCTTTTCACATAACTTTTTCTGCTCTTTTACCTACATTTGTCATGGGAAATTTGATTATTTTCTCAATATTTTTATATTATACATATATATACTGCAATGAAACCCGCATTTCCTAAACTACTATGAAAGTTTTTGATCTTTAACAAACTTTTTCCTGTGATTTTTACTAGTTTCTTCTTTTCATATAACTTTTTCTGCTCTTTTACCTACATTTTTCATGGAAAATCTGATTTGTTTTTCTCAATATTTTTATATTATATATATATACTGCGCTGAAACCCGCATTTCCTGAACTACAATGAAAGTTTTTGATCTTTAACCAACTTTTTTCCAATGGTTTTTACTAGTTTCTTCTTTTCATATAACTTTTTCTGCTCTTTTACCTACATTTTTCATGGAAAATGTGATTATTTTGTCAATATTTTTATATACTGCTATTTTTAAATATATACTGCGCTGAAACCCGCATTTCCCAAACTACTATGAAAGTTTTTGATCTTTATCCAACTTTTTCCTGTGATTTTTACTAGTTTCTTCTTTTCATATAACTTTTTCTGCTCTTTTACCTACATTTTTCATGGAAAATCTGATTTGTTTTTCTCAATATTTTTATATTATATATATATATCCTGCGCTGAATTCCGCATTTCCTAAGCTACTATGAAAGTTTTTGATCTTTAACAAACTTTTTCCTGTGATTTTTACTAGTTTCTTCTTTTCATATATCTTTTTCTGCTCTTTTACCTACATTTTTCATGGTAAATCTAATTATTTTCTCAATATTTTTATATTATACTGCTATTTTTATACATATACTGCGCTGAAACCCGCATTTCCTAAACTACTATGAAAGTTTTTGATCTTTAACCAACTTTTTCCTGTGATTTTTACTAGTTTCTTCTTTTCATACAACTTTTTCTGCTCTTTTACCTACTTTTTTCATGGAAAATCTGATTATTTTCTCAATATTTTTATATTATATATACATACTGCGCTGAAACCCGCATTTCCTAAACTACTATGAAAGTTTTTGATCTTTAACCAACTTTTTCCTGTGATTTTTACTAGTTTCTTCTTTTCATATAACTTGTTCTGCTCTTTTACCTACTTTTGTCATGGAAAATCTGATTATTTTCTCAATATTTTTATATTATATATATATACTGCGCTGAAACCCGCATTTCCTGAACTACAATGAAAGTTTTTGATCTTTAACCAACTTTTTCCTGTGATTTTTACTAGTTTCTTCTTTTCATATAACTTTTTCTGCTCTTTTACCTACATTTTTCATGGAAAATCTGATTATTTTCTCAATATTTTTATATTATACTGCTATTTTTATATATATACTGCGCTGAAACCCGCATTTCCTAAACTACTATGAAAGTTTTTGATCTTTAACCAACTTTTTCCTGTGATTTTTACTAGTTTCTTCTTTTCATATAACTCTTTCTGCTCTTTTACCTACATTTTTCATGGAAAATCTGATTTGTTTTTCTCAATATTTTTATATTATATATATATATCCTGCGCTGAATTCCGCATTTCCTAAGCTACTATGAAAGTTTTTGATCTTTAACAAACTTTTTCCTGTGATTTTTACTAGTTTCTTCTTTTCATATATCTTTTTCTGCTCTTTTACCTACATTTTTCATGGAAAATCTGATTATTTTCTCAATATTTTTATATTAAATATATATCCTGCGCTGAATTCCGCATTTCCTAAGCTACTATGAAAGTTTTTGATCTTTAACAAACTTTTTCCTGTGATTTTTACTAGTTTCTTCTTTTCATATATCTTTTTCTGCTCTTTTACCTACATTTTTCATGGAAAATCTGATTATTTTCTCAATATTTTTATATTAAATATATATACTGCGCTGAAACCCGCATTTCCTATACTACTATGAAAGTTTTTGATCTTTAACCAATTTTTTCCTGTGATTTTTACTAGTTTCTTCTTTTAATATAACTTTTTCTGCTCTTTTACCTACTTTTTTCATGGAAAATCTGATTATTTTCTCAATATTTTTATATTATATATATATACTGTGCTGAAACCCGCATTTCCTAAGCTACTATGAAAGTTTTTGATCTTTAACCAACTTTTTCCTGTGATTTTTACTAGTTTCTTCTTTTCATATAACTTTTTCTGCTCTTTTACCTACATTTTTCATGGAAAATGTGATTATTTTGTCAATATTTTTATATACTGCTATTTTTAAATATATACTGCGCTGAAACCCGCATTTCCCAAACTACTATGAAAGTTTTTGATCTTTATCCAACTTTTTCCTGTGATTTTTACTAGTTTCTTCTTTTCACATAACTTTTTCTGCTCTTTTACCTACATTTGTCATGGGAAATTTGATTATTTTCTCAATATTTTTATATTATACATATATATACTGCAATGAAACCCGCATTTCCTAAACTACTATGACAGTTTTTGATCTTTAACCAACTTTTTCCTGTGATTTTTACTAGTTTCTTCTTTTCATATAACTCTTTCTGGTCTTTTACCTACATTTTTCATGGAAAATCTGATATTTTCTCAATATTTTTATATTATATATATATATACTGCGCTGAAACCCGCATTTCGTAAACTACTATGAAAGTTTTTGATCTTTAACCAACTTTTTCCTGTGATTTTTACTAGTTTTTTCTTTTCATATAACTTTTTCTGCTCTTTTACCTAATTTTTTCATGGAAAATCTGATTATTTTCTCAATATATTTATGTTATATATATATATACTGCACTGGAACCCGCATTTCCTATGCTACTATGAAAGTTTTTGATCTTTAACCAACTTTTTCCTGTGATTTTTACTAGTTTCTTCTTTTCATATAACTTTTTCTGCTCTTTTACCTACATTTTTCATGGAAAATCTGATTATTTTCTCAATATTTCTATATTATACTGCTATTTTTATATATATACTGCGCTGAAACCCGCATTTCCTAAGCTACTATGAAAGTTTTTGATCTTTAACCAACTTTTTCCTGTGATTTTTACTAGTTTCTTCTTTTCATATAACTTTTTCTGCTCTTTTACCTACATTTTTCATGGAAAATCTGATTATTTTGTCAATATTTTTATATTATACTGCTATTTTTAAATATATACTGCGCTGAAACCCGCATTTCCCAAACTACTATGAAGGTTTTTGATCTTTAACCAACTTTTTCCTGTGATTTTTACTAGCTTCTGCTTTTCATATAACTTTTTTTGCTCTTTTACCTACATTTTTCATTGAAAATCTGATTATTTTCTCAATATTTTTATATTATATATATATATACTGCGCTGAAACACGCATTTCCTTCGTTTTCGATCTTTAACCAACTTTTTAATGTGATTTTCACTAGTTTCTTCTTTTCATATAACTTTTTCTGCTCTTTTACCTACATTTTTCATGGAAAATCTGATTATTTTCTCAATATTTTTATATTATACATATATACTGCGCTGAAACCCGCATTTCCTATACTACTATGAAAGTTTTTGATCTTTAGCCAACTTTTTCCTGTGATTTTTACTAGTTTCTTCTTTTCATATAACTTTTTCTGCCCTTTTACCTACATTTTTCATGGAAAATCTGATTATTTTCTCAATTTTTTTATATTATATATATATATACTGCGCTGAAACACGCATTTCCTATACTACTATGAAAGTTTTTGATCTTTAACCAACTTTTTCCTGTGATTTTTACTAGTTTCTTCTTTTCATATAACTTTTTCTGCTCTTTTACCTACATTTTTCATGGAAAATGTGATTATTTTGTCAATATTTTTATATACTGCTATTTTTAAATATATACTGCGCTGAAACCCGCATTTCCCAAACTACTATGAAAGTTTTTGATCTTTATCCAACTTTTTCCTGTGATTTTTACTAGTTTCTTCTTTTCACATAACTTTTTCTGCTCTTTTACCTACATTTGTCATGGGAAATTTGATTATTTTCTCAATATTTTTATATTATACATATATATACTGCAATGAAACCCGCATTTCCTAAACTACTATGACAGTTTTTGATCTTTAACCAACTTTTTCCTGTGATTTTTACTAGTTTCTTCTTTTCATATAACTCTTTCTGGTCTTTTACCTACATTTTTCATGGAAAATCTGATATTTTCTCAATATTTTTATATTATATATATATATACTGCGCTGAAACCCGCATTTCGTAAACTACTATGAAAGTTTTTGATCTTTAACCAATTTTTTCCTGTGATTTTTACTAGTTTTTTCTTTTCATATAACTTTTTCTGCTCTTTTACCTAATTTTTTCATGGAAAATCTGATTATTTTCTCAATATATTTATATAATATATATATATATACTGCACTGGAACCCGCATTTCCTATGCTACTATGAAAGTTTTTGATCTTTAACCAACTTTTTCCTGTGATTTTTACTAGTTTCTTCTTTTCATATAACTTTTTCTGCTCTTTTACCTACATTTTTCATGGAAAATCTGATTATTTTCTCAATATTTCTATATTATACTGCTATTTTTATATATATACTGCGCTGAAACCCGCATTTCCTAAGCTACTATGAAAGTTTTTGATCTTTAACCAACTTTTTCCTGTGATTTTTACTAGTTTCTTCTTTTCATATAACTTTTTCTGCTCTTTTACCTACATTTTTCATGGAAAATCTGATTATTTTGTCAATATTTTTATATTATACTGCTATTTTTAAATATATACTGCGCTGAAACCCGCATTTCCTAAACTACTATGAAAGTTTTTGATCTTTAACCAACTTTTTCCTGTGATTTTTACTAGCTTCTGCTTTTCATATAACTTTTTTTGCTCTTTTACCTACATTTTTCATTGAAAATCTGATTATTTTCTCAATATTTTTATATTATATATATATATACTGCGCTGAAACACGCATTTCCTTCGTTTTCGATCTTTAACCAACTTTTTAATGTGATTTTCACTAGTTTCTTCTTTTCATATAACTTTTTCTGCTCTTTTACCTACATTTTTCATGGAAAATCTGATTATTTTCTCAATATTTTTATATTATACATATATACTGCGCTGAAACCCGCATTTCCTATACTACTATGAAAGTTTTTGATCTTTAGCCAACTTTTTCCTGTGATTTTTACTAGTTTCTTCTTTTCATATAACTTTTTCTGCCCTTTTACCTACATTTTTCATGGAAAATCTGATTATTTTCTCAATTTTTTTATATTATATATATATATACTGCGCTGAAACACGCATTTCCTATACTACTATGAAAGTTTTTGATCTTTAACCAACTTTTTCCTGTGATTTTCACTAGTTTCTTCTTTTCATATAACTTTTTCTGCTCTTTTACCTACATTTTTCATGGAAAATCTGATTATTTTCTCAATATTTTTATATTATACATATATACTGCGCTGAAACCCGCATTTCCTATACTACTATGAAAGTTTTTGATCTTTAGCCAACTTTTTCCTGTGATTTTTATTAGTTTCTTCTTTTCATATAACTTTTTCTGCTCTTTTACCTACATTTTTCATGGAAAATCTGATTATTTTCTCAATATTTTTATATTATATATATATACTGCGCTGAAACCCGCATTTCCTGAACTACAATGAAAGTTTTTGATCTTTAACCAACTTTTTCCTATGATTTTTACTAGTTTCTTCTTTTCGTATAACTTTTTCTGCTCTTTTACGTACATTTTTCATAGAAAATCTGAATATTTTCTCAATATTTTTATATTATATATATATACTGCGCTGAAACCCGCATTTCCTGAACTACAATGAAAGTTTTTGATCTTTAACCAACTTTTTTCCAATGGTTTTTACTAGTTTCTTCTTTTCATATAACTTTTTCTGCTCTTTTACCTACATTTTCCATGGTAAATCTAATTATTTTCTCAATATTTTTATATTATACTGCTATTTTTATACATATACTGCGCTGAAACCCGCATTTCCTAAACTACTATGAAAGTTTTTGATCTTTAACCAACTTTTTCCTGTGATTTTTACTAGTTTCTTCTTTTCATATAACTTTTTCTGCTCTTTCACCTACTTTTTTCATGGAAAATCTGATTATTTTCTCAATATTTTTATATTATATATATATACTGCGCTGAAACCCGCATTTCCTGAACTACAATGAAAGTTTTTGATCTTTAACCAACTTTTTTCCAATGATTTTTACTAGTTTCTTCTTTTCATATAACTTTTTCTGCTCTTTTACCTACATTTTTCATGGTAAATCTAATTATTTTCTCAATATTTTTATATTATATATATATACTGCGCTGAAACCCGCATTTCCTAAACTACTATGAAAGTTTTTGATCTTTAACCAACTTTTTCCTGTGATTTTTACTAGTTTCTTCTTTTCATACAACTTTTTCTGCTCTTTTACCTACTTTTTTCATGGAAAATCTGATTATTTTCTCAATATTTTTATATTATATATACATACTGCGCTGAAACCCGCATTTCCTAAACTACTATGAAAGTTTTTGATCTTTAACCAACTTTTTCCTGTGATTTTTACTAGTTTCTTCTTTTCATATAACTTTTTCTGCTCTTTTACCTACTTTTGTCATGGAAAATCTGATTATTTTCTCAATATTTTTATATTATATATATATACTGCGCTGAAACCCGCATTTCCTGAACTACAATGAAAGTTTTTGATCTTTAACCAACTTTTTCCTATGATTTTTACTAGTTTCTTTCTTTCATATAACTTTTTCTGCTCTTTTACGTACATTTTTCATGGTAAATCTGATTATTTTCTCAATATTTTTATATTATACTGCTATTTTTATATATATACTGCGCTGAAAACCGCATTTCCTAAGCTACTATGAAAGTTTTTGATCTTTAACCAACTTTTTCCTGTGATTTGTACTAGTTTTTTCTTTTCATATAACTTTTTCTGCTCTTTTACCTACTATTTTCTTGGAAAATCTGATTATTTTGTCAATATTTTTATATTATATATATACTGCGCTGAAACCCGCATTGACTAAACTACTATGAAAGTTTTTGATTTTTAACCAAATTTTTCCTGTGATTTTTACTAGTTTCTTCTTTTCATATAACTTTTTCTGCTCTTTTACCTACATTTTTCATGGAAAATCTGATTATTTTCTCAATATTTTTATATTATACTGCTATTTTTATATATATACTGCGCTGAAACCCGCATTTCCTAAACTGCTATGAAAGTTTTTGATCTTTAACCAACTTTTTCCTGTGATTTTTACTAGTTTCTTCTTTTGATATAAGTTTTTCTGCTCTTTTACCTACATTTTTCATGGAAAATCTGATTATTTTCTCAATATTTTTACATTTAACTGCTATTTTTAAATATATACTGCGCTGAAACCCGCATTTCCTAAGCTACTATGAAAGTTTTTGATCTTTAACCAACTTTTTCCTGTGATTTTTACTAGTTTCATCTTTTCATATAACTTTTTCTGCTCTTTTACCTACATTTTTCATGGAAAATCTTATTATTTTCTCAATATTTTTATATTATATATATATACTGCGCTGAAACCCGCATTTCCTAAACTACTATGAAAGTTTTTGATCTTTAACCAACTTTTTCCTGTGATTTTTACTAGTTTCTTCTTTTCATATAACTTTTTCTGCTCTTTTACCTACATTTTTCATGGAAAATCTGATTATTTTCTCAATATTTTTATATTATTCTGCTATTTTTATATATATAGACTGCGCTGAAACCCGCATTTCCTAAACTACTATGAAAGTTTTTGATCTTTAACCAACTTTTTCCTGTGGTTTTTACTAGTTTCTTCTTTTCATATAACTTTTTCTGCTCTTTTACCTACATTTTTCATGGAAAATCTGATTTGTTTTTCTCAATATTTTTATATTATATATATATATACTGCGCTGAATTCCGCATTTCCTAAGCTACTATGAAAGTTTTTGATCTTTAACAAACTTTTTCCTGTGATTTTTACTAGTTTCTTCTTTTCATATATCTTTTTCTGCTCTTTTACCTACATTTTTCATGGAAAATCTGATTATTTTCTCAATATTTTTATATTAAATATATATACTGCGCTGAAACCCGCATTTCCCAAACTACTATGAAAGTTTTTGATCTTTAACCAATTTTTTCCTGTGATTTTTACTAGTTTCTTCTTTTCATATAACTTTTTCTGCTCTTTTACCTACTTTTTTCATGGAAAATCTGATTATTTTCTCAATATTTTTATATTATATATATACTGCGCTGAAACCCGCATTGACTAAACTACTATGAAAGTTTTTGATTTTTAACCAAATTTTTCCTGTGATTTTTACTAGTTTCTTCTTTTCATATAACTTTTTCTGCTCTTTTACCTACATTTTTCATGGAAAATCTGATTATTTTCTCAATATTTTTATATTATACTGCTATTTTTATATATATACTGCGCTGAAACCCGCATTTCCTAAACTGCTATGAAAGTTTTTGATCTTTAACCAACTTTTTCCTGTGATTTTTACTAGTTTCTTCTTTTGATATAAGTTTTTCTGCTCTTTTACCTACATTTTTCATGGAAAATCTGATTATTTTCTCACTATTTTTACATTTAACTGCTATTTTTAAATATATACTGCGCTGAAACCCGCATTTCCTAAGCTACTATGAAAGTTTTTGATCTTTAACAAACTTTTTCCTGTGATTTTTACTAGTTTCTTCTTTTCATATATCTTTTTCTGCTCTTTTACCTACATTTTTCATGGAAAATCTGATTATTTTCTCAATATTTTTATATTATATATATATACTGCGCTGAAACCCGCATTTCCTATACTACTATGAAAGTTTTTGATCTTTAACCAATTTTTTCCTGTGATTTTTACTAGTTTCTTCTTTTCATATAACTTTTTCTGCTCTTTTACCTACTTTTTTCATGGAAAATCTGATTATTTTCTCAATATTTTTATATTATATATATATACTGTGCTGAAACCCGCATTTCCTAAACTACTATGAAAGTTTTTGATCTTTAACCAACTTTTTCCTGTGATTTTTACTAGTTTCTTCTTTTCATATAACTTTTTCTGCTCTTTTACCTACATTTTTCATGGAAAATGTGATTATTTTGTCAATATTTTTATATACTGCTATTTTTAAATATATACTGCGCTGAAACCCGCATTTCCCAAACTACTATGAAAGTTTTTGATCTTTAACCAACTTTTTCCTGTGATTTTTACTAGCTTCTGCTTTTCATATAACTTTTTTGCTCTTTTACCTACATTTTTCATTGAAAATCTGATTATTTTCTCAATATTTTTATATTATATATATATATACTGCGCTGAAACACGCATTTCCTATACTACTATGAAAGTTTTCGATCTTTAACCAACTTTTTAATGTGATTTTCACTAGTTTCTTCTTTTCATATAACTTTTTCTGCTCTTTTACCTACATTTTTCATGGTAAATCTGATTATTTTCTCAATATTTTTATATTATACATATATACTGCGCTGAAACCCGCATTTCCTATACTACTATGAAAGTTTTTGATCTTTAGCCAACTTTTTCCTGTGATTTTTACTAGTTTCTTCTTTTCATATAACTTTTTCTGCCCTTTTACCTACATTTTTCATGGAAAATCTGATTATTTTCTCAATTTTTTTATATTATATATATATATACTGCGCTGAAACCCGCATTTCCTATACTACTATGAAAGTTTTTGATCTTTAACCAACTTTTTCCTGTGATTTTTACTAGTTTCTTCTTTTCATATAACTTTTTCTGCTCTTTTACCTACATTTTTCATGGAAAATCTGATTATTTTCTCAATATTTTTATATTATACATATATACTGCGCTGAAACCCGCATTTCCTATACTACTATGAAAGTTTTTGATCTTTAGCCAACTTTTTCCTGTGATTTTTACTAGGTTTCTTCTTTTCATATAACTTTTTCTGCTCTTTTACCTACATTTTTCATGGAAAATCTGATTATTTTCTCAATATTTTTATATTATATATATATACTGCGCTTTCCTGTGATTTTTACTAGTTTCTTCTTTTCATATAACATTTTCTGCTCTTTTACCTACTTTTTTCATGGAAAATCTGATTATTTTCTCAATATTTTTATATTATATATACATACTGCGCTGAAACCCGCATTTCCTAAACTACTATGAAAGTTTTTGATCTTTAACCAACTTTTTCCTGTGATTTTAACTAGTTTCTTCTTTTCATATAACTTTTTCTGCTCTTTTACCTACTTTTGTCATGGAAAATCTGATTATTTTCTCAATATTTTTATATTATATATATATACTGCGCTGAAACCCGCATTTCCTGAACTACAATGAAAGTTTTTGATCTTTAACCAACTTTTTCCTATGATTTTTACTAGTTTCTTCCTTTCATATAACTTTTTCTGCTCTTTTACGTACATTTTTCATGGTAAATCTGATTATTTTCTCAATATTTTTATATTATACTGCTATTTTTATATATATACTGCGCTGAAAACCGCATTTCCTAAACTACTATGAAAGTTTTTGATCTTTAACCAACTTTTTCCTGTGATTTGTACTAGGTTTTTCTTTTCATATAACTTTTTCTGCTCTTTTACCTACTATTTTCTTGGAAAATCTGATTATTTTCTCAATATTTTTATATTATACTGCTATTTTTATATATATACTGCGCTGAAACCCGCATTTCCTAAACTGCTATGAAAGTTTTTGATCTTTAACCAACTTTTTCCTGTGATTTTTACTAGTTTCTTCTTTTGATATAAGTTTTTTCTGCTCTTTTACCTACATTTTTCATGGAAAATCTGATTATTTTCTCAATATTTTACATTTAAACTGCTATTTTTAAATATATACTGCGCTGAAACCCGCATTTCCTAAGCTACTATGAAAGTTTTTGATCTTTAACCAACTTTTTCCTGTGATTTTTACTAGTTTCTTCTTTTCATATAACTTTTTCTGCTCTTTTACCTACATTTTTCATGGAAAATCTGATTATTTTCTCAATATTTTTATATTATATATATATTACTGCGCTGTGAAACCCGCATTTCCTAAACTACTATGAAAGTTTTTGATCTTTAACCAACTTTTTCCTGTGATTTTTACTAGTTTCTTCTTTTCATATAACTTTTTCTGCTCTTTTACCTACATTTTTCATGGAAAATCTGATTATTTTCTCAATATTTCTATATTATACTGCTATTTTTTAAATATATACTGCGCTGAAACCCGCATTTCCTAAACTACTATGAAAGTTTTTGATCTTTAACCAACTTTTTCCTGTGATTTTTTACTAGTTTCTTCTTTTCATATAACTTTTCTGCTCTTTTTACCTACATTTTTCATGGAAAATCTGATTATTTTCTCAATATTTCTATATTATACTGCTATTTTTAAATATATACTGCGCTGAAACCCGCATTTCCCAAACTACTATGAAAGTTTTTGATCTTTAACCAACTTTTTCCTGTGATTTTTACTAGTTTCTTCTTTTCATATAACTTTTTCTGCTCTTTTACCTACATTTTTCATGGAAAATCTGATTATTTTGTCAATATTTTTATATTATACTGCTATTTTTAAATATATACTGCGCTGAAACCCGCATTTCCCAAACTACTATGAAAGTTTTGATTTTTAACCAACTTTTTCCTGTGATTTTTACTAGCTTCTGCTTTTCATATAACTTTTTTTGCTCTTTTACCTACATTTTTCATTGAAAATCTGATTATTTTTCTCAATATTTTTAAATTATATATATATATACTGCGCTGAAACCCGCATTTCCAAAGCTACTATGAAAGTTTTTGTTCTTTAACAACTTTTTCCTGTGATTTTTACTAGTTTCTTCTTTTCATATAACTTTTTCTGCTCTTTTACCTACATTTTTCATGGAAAATCTGATTATTTTCTCAATATTTCTATATTATACTGCTATTTTTAAATATATACTGCGCTGAAAACCCGCATTTCCTAAGCTACTATGAAAGTTTTTGATCTTTAACCAACTTTTTCCTGTGATTTTTTACTAGTTTCTTCTTTTCATATAACTCTTTCTGGTCTTTTACCTACATTTTTCATGGAAAATCTGATTATATTCTCAATATTTTTATATTATATATAATATATACTGCGCTGAAACCCGCATTCGTAAACTACTATGAAAGTTTTTGATCTTTAACCAACTTTTTCCTGTGATTTTTACTAGTTTTTTCTTTTCATATAACTTTTTCTGCTCTTTTACCTAATTTTTTCATGGAAAATCTGATTATTTTCTCAATATATTTATGTTATATATATATAATACTGCACTGGAACCCGCATTTCCTATAGCTACTATGAAAATTTTTGATCTTTAACCAACTTTTTCCTGTGATTTTTACTAGTTTCTTCTTTTCATATAACTTTTTCTGCTCTTTTACCTACATTTTTCATGGAAAATCTGATTATTTTCTCAATATTTCTATATTATACTGCTATTTTTAAATATATACTGCGCTGAAACCCGCATTTCCCAAACTACTATGAAAGTTTTTGATCTTTAACCAACTTTTTCCTGTGATTTTTACTAGTTTCTTCTTTTCATATAACTTTTTCTGCTCTTTTACCTACATTTTTCATGGAAAATCTGATTATTTTGTCAATATTTTTATATTATACTGCTATTTTTAAATATATACTGCGCTGAAACCCGCATTTCCCAAACTACTATGAAAGTTTTTGATCTTTAACCAACTTTTTCCTGTGATTTTTACTAGCTTCTGCTTTTCATATAACTTTTTTTGCTCTTTTACCTACATTTTTCATTGAAAATCTGATTATTTTCTCAATATTTTTATATTATATATATATATACTGCGCTGAAACCCGCATTTCCCAAACTACTATGAAAGTTTTTGATCTTTAACCAACTTTTTCCTGTGATTTTTACTAGTTTCTTCTTTTCATATAACTTTTTCTGCTCTTTTACCTACATTTTTCATGGAAAATCTGATTATTTTCTCAATATTTCTATATTATACTGCTATTTTTAAATATATACTGCGCTGAAACCCGCATTTCCTAAGCTACTATGAAAGTTTTTGATCTTTAACCAACTTTTTCCTGTGATTTTTACTAGTTTCTTCTTTTCATATAACTTTTTCTGCTCTTTTACCTACATTTTTCATGGAAAATCTGATTATTTTCTCAATATTTCTATATTATACTGCTATTTTTAAATATATATACTGCGCTGAAACCCGCATTTCCTAAGCTACTATGAAAGTTTTTGATCTTTAACCAACTTTTTCCTGTGATTTTTACTAGTTTCTTCTTTTCATATAACTTTTTCTGCTCTTTTACCTACATTTTTCATGGAAAATCTGATATTTTCTCAATATTTCTATATTATACTGCTATTTTTAAATATATACTGCGCTGAAACCCGCAATTTCCCAAACTACTATGAAAGTTTTTGATCTTTAACCAACTTTTTCCTGTGATTTTTACTAGTTTCTTCTTTCATATAACTTTTTTCTGCTCTTTTACCTACATTTTTCATGGAAAATCTGATTATTTTGTCAATATTTTTATATTATACTGCTATTTTTAAATATATACTGCGCTGAAACCCGCATTTCCCAAACTACTATGAAAGTTTTTGATCTTTAACCAACTTTTTCCTGTGATTTTTACTAGTTTCTTCTTTTCATATAACTTTTTCTGCTCTTTTACCTACATTTTTCATGGAAAATCTGATTATTTTGTCAATATTTTTATATTATACTGCTATTTTTAAATATATACTGCGCTGAAACCCGCATTTCCCAAACTACTATGAAAGTTTTTGATCTTTAACCAACTTTTTTCCTGTGATTTTTACTAGCTTCTGCTTTTCATATAACTTTTTTTGCTCTTTTACCTACATTTTTCATTGAAAATCTGATTATTTTCTCAATATTTTTATATTATATATATATATACTGCGCTGAAACCCGCATTTCCCAAACTACTATGAAAGTTTTTTGATCTTTAACCAACTTTTTCCTGTGATTTTTACTAGTTTCTTCTTTTCATATAACTTTTTCTGCTCTTTTACCTACATTTTTCATGGAAAATCTGATTATTTTCTCAATATTTCTATATTATACTGCTATTTTTAAATATATACTGCGCTGAAACCCGCATTTCCTAAGCTACTATGAAAGTTTTTGATCTTTAACCAACTTTTTCCTGTGATTTTTACTAGTTTCTTCTTTTCATATAACTTTTTCTGCTCTTTTACCTACATTTTTCATGGAAAATCTGATTATTTTCTCATATTTCTATATTATACTGCTATTTTTAAATATATACTGCGCTGAAACCCGCATTTCCTAAGCTACTATGAAAGTTTTTGATCTTTAACCAACTTTTTTCCTGTGATTTTTTACTAGTTTCTTCTTTTCATATAACTTTTCTGCTCTTTTACCTACATTTTTCATGGAAAATCTGATTATTTTCTCAATATTTCTATATTATACTGCTATTTTTAAATATATACTGCGCTGAAACCCGCATTTCCCAAACTACTATGAAAGTTTTTGATCTTTAACCAACTTTTTTCCTGTGATTTTTACTAGTTTCTTCTTTTCATATAACTTTTTCTGCTCTTTTACCTACATTTTTCATGGAAAATCTGATTATTTTGTCAATATTTTTATATTATACTGCTATTTTTAAATATATGTTGCGCTGAAACCCGCATTTCCCAAACTACTATGAAAGTTTTTGATCTTTAACCAACTTTTTCCTGTGATTTTTACTAGCTTCTGCTTTTCATATAACTTTTTTTGCTCTTTTACCTACATTTTTCATTGAAAATCTGATTATTTTCTCAATATTTTTATATTATATATATATATACTGCGCTGAAACCCGCATTTCCCAAACTACTATGAAAGTTTTTGATCTTTAACCAACTTTTTCCTGTGATTTTTACTAGTTTCTTCTTTTCATATAACTTTTTCTGCTCTTTTACCTACATTTTTCATGGAAAATCTGATTATTTTCTCAATATTTGCTATTTTTAAATATATACTGCGCTGAAACCCGCATTTCCTAAGCTACTATGAAAGTTTTTGATCTTTAACCAACTTTTTCCTGTGATTTTTACTAGTTTCTTCTTTTCATATAACTTTTTCTGCTCTTTTACCTACATTTTTCATGGAAAATCTGATTATTTTGTCAATATTTTTATATTATACTGCTATTTTTAAATATATACTGCGCTGAAACCCGCATTTCCCAAACTACTATGAAAGTTTTTGATCTTTAACCAACTTTTTCCTGTGATTTTTACTAGCTTCTGCTTTTCATATAACTTTTTTTGCTCTTTTACCTACATTATTCATTGAAAATCTGATTATTTTCTCAATATTTTTATATTATATATATATATACTGCGCTGAAACACGCATTTCCTAAACTACTATGAAAGTTTTTGATCTTTAACCAACTTTTTCCTGTGATTTTCACTAGTTTCTTCTTTTCATATAACTTTTTCTGCTCTTTTACCTACATTTTTCATGGAAAATCTGATTATTTTCTCAATATTTTTATATTAAATATATATATACTGCCCTGAAACCCGCATTTCCTAAACTACTATGAAAGTTTTTGATCTTTAACCAACTTTTTCCTGTGATTTTCACTAGTTTCTTCTTTTCATATAACTTTTTCTGCTCTTTTACCTACATTTTTCATGGAAAATCTGATTATTTTCTCAATATTTTTATATTATACATATATACTGCGCTGAAACCCGCATTTCCCAAACTACTATGAAAGTTTTTGATCTTTAACCAACTTTTTCCTGTGATTTTTACTAGTTTCTTCTTTTCATATAACTTTTTCTGCTCTTTTACCTACATTTTTCATGGAAAATCTGATTATTTTCTCAATATTTCTATATTATACTGCTATTTTTAAATATATACTGCGCTGAAACCCGCATTTCCTAAGCTACTATGAAAGTTTTTGATCTTTAACCAACTTTTTCCTGTGATTTTTACTAGTTTCTTCTTTTCATATAACTTTTTCTGCTCTTTTACCTACATTTTTCATGGAAAATCTGATTATTTTGTCAATATTTTTATATTATACTGCTATTTTTAAATATATACTGCGCTGAAACCCGCATTTCCCAAACTACTATGAAAGTTTTTGATCTTTATCCAACTTTTTCCTGTGATTTTTACTAGCTTCTGCTTTTCATATAACTTTTTTTGCTCTTTTACCTACATTTTTCATTGAAAATCTGATTATTTTCTCAATATTTTTATATTATATATATATATACTGCGCTGAAACACGCATTTCCTATACTACTATGAAAGTTTTCGATCTTTAACCAACTTTTTAATGGGATTTTCACTAGTTTCTTCTTTTCATATAACTTTTTCTGCTCTTTTACCTACATTTTTCATGGAAAATGTGATTATTTTGTCAATATTTTTATATACTGCTATTTTTAAATATATACTGCGCTGAAACCCGCATTTCCCAAACTACTATGAAAGTTTTTGATCTTTATCCAACTTTTTCCTGTGATTTTTACTAGTTTCTTCTTTTCACATAACTTTTTCTGCTCTTTTACCTACATTTGTCATGGGAAATCTGATTATTTTCTCAATATTTTTATATTATACATATATATACTGCAATGAAACCCGCATTTCCTAAACTACTATGAAAGTTTTTGATCTTTAACCAACTTTTTCCTGTGATTTTTACTAGTTTCTTCTTTTCATATAACTCTTTCTGGTCTTTTACCTACATTTTTCATGGAAAATCTGATTATTTTCTCAATATTTTTATATTATACTGCTATTTTTATATATATACTGCGCTGAAACCCGCATTTCCTAAACTACTATGAAAGTTTTTGATCTTTAACCAACTTTTTCCTGTGATTTTTACTAGTTTTTTCTTTTCATATAACTTTTTCTGCTCTTTTACCTAATTTTTTCATGGAAAATCTGATTATTTTCTCAATATATTTATATAATATATATACATATACTGCACTGGAACCCGCATTTCCTATGCTACTATGAAAATTTTTGATCTTTAACCAACTTTTTCCTGTGATTTTTACTAGTTTCTTCTTTTCATATAACTTTTTCTGCTCTTTTACCTACATTTTTCATGGAAAATCTGATTATTTTCTCAATATTTCTATATTATACTGCTATTTTTAAATATATACTGCGCTGAAACCCGCATTTCCCAAACTACTATGAAAGTTTTTGATCTTTAACCAACTTTTTCCTGTGATTTTTACTAGTTTCTTCTTTTCATATAACTTTTTCTGCTCTTTTACCTACATTTTTCATGGAAAATCTGATTATTTTGTCAATATTTTTATATTATACTGCTATTTTTAAATATATACTGCGCTGAAACCCGCATTTCCCAAACTACTATGAAAGTTTTTGATCTTTAACCAACTTTTTCCTGTGATTTTTACTAGCTTCTGCTTTTCATATAACTTTTTTTGCTCTTTAACCTACATTTTTCATTGAAAATCTGATTATTTTCTCAATATTTTTATATTATATATATATATACTGCGCTGAAACCCGCATTTCCCAAACTACTATGAAAGTTTTTGATCTTTAACCAACTTTTTCCTGTGATTTTTACTAGTTTCTTCTTTTCATATAACTTTTTCTGCTCTTTTACCTACATTTTTCATGGAAAATCTGATTATTTTCTCAATATTTCTATATTATACTGCTATTTTTAAATATATACTGCGCTGAAACCCGCATTTCCTAAACTACTATGAAAGTTTTTGATCTTTAACCAACTTTTTCCTGTGATTTTTACTAGTTTCTTCTTTTCATATAACTTTTTCTGCTCTTTTACCTACATTTTTCATGGAAAATCTGATTATTTTCTCAATATTTTTATATTATACTGCTATTTTTAAATATATACTGCGCTGAAACCCGCATTTCCTAAGCTACTATGAAAGTTTTTGATCTTTAACCAACTTTTTCCTGTGATTTTTACTAGTTTCTTCTTTTCATATAACTTTTTCTGCTCTTTTACCTACATTTTTCATGGAAAATCTGATTATTTTCTCAATATTTCTATATTATACTGCTATTTTTAAATATATACTGCGCTGAAACCCGCATTTCCCAAACTACTATGAAAGTTTTTGATCTTTAACCAACTTTTTCCTGTGATTTTTACTAGTTTCTTCTTTTCATATAACTTTTTCTGCTCTTTTACCTACATTTTTCATGGAAAATCTGATTATTTTGTCAATATTTTTATATTATACTGCTATTTTTAAATATATACTGCGCTGAAACCCGCATTTCCCAAACTACTATGAAAGTTTTTGATCTTTAACCAACTTTTTCCTGTGATTTTTACTAGTTTCTTCTTTTCATATAACTTTTTCTGCTCTTTTACCTACATTTTTCATGGAAAATCTGATTATTTTCTCAATATTTTTATATTATACTGCTATTTTTAAATATATACTGCGCTGAAACCCGCATTTCCTAAACTACTATGATAGTTTTTGATCTTTAACCAACTTTTTCCTGTGATTTTTACTAGCTTCTGCTTTTCATATAACTTTTTTTGCTCTTTTACCTACATTTTTCATTGAAAATCTGATTATTTTCTCAATATTTTTATATTATATATATATATACTGCGCTGAAACCCGCATTTCCCAAACTACTATGAAAGTTTTTGATCTTTAACCAACTTTTTCCTGTGATTTTTACTAGTTTCTTCTTTTCATATAACTTTTTCTGCTCTTTTACCTACATTTTTCATGGAAAATCTGATTATTTTCTCAATATTTCTATATTATACTGCTATTTTTAAATATATACTGCGCTGAAACCCGCATTTCCTAAGCTACTATGAAAGTTTTTGATCTTTAACCAACTTTTTCCTGTGATTTTTACTAGTTTCTTCTTTTCATATAACTTTTTCTGCTCTTTTACCTACATTTTTCATGGAAAATCTGATTATTTTCTCAATATTTCTATATTATACTGCTATTTTTAAATATATACTGCGCTGAAACCCGCATTTCCTAAGCTACTATGAAAGTTTTTGATCTTTAACCAACTTTTTCCTGTGATTTTTACTAGTTTCTTCTTTTCATATAACTTTTTCTGCTCTTTTACCTACATTTTTCATGGAAAATCTGATTATTTTCTCAATATTTCTATATTATACTGCTATTTTTAAATATATACTGCGCTGAAACCCGCATTTCCCAAACTACTATGAAAGTTTTTGATCTTTAACCAACTTTTTCCTGTGATTTTTACTAGTTTCTTCTTTTCATATAACTTTTTCTGCTCTTTTACCTACATTTTTCATGGAAAATCTGATTATTTTGTCAATATTTTTATATTATACTGCTATTTTTAAATATATACTGCGCTGAAACCCGCATTTCCCAAACTACTATGAAAGTTTTTGATCTTTAACCAACTTTTTCCTGTGATTTTTACTAGCTTCTGCTTTTCATATAACTTTTTTTGCTCTTTTACCTACATTTTTCATTGAAAATCTGATTATTTTCTCAATATTTTTATATTATATATATATATACTGCGCTGAAACCCGCATTTCCCAAACTACTATGAAAGTTTTTGATCTTTAACCAACTTTTTCCTGTGATTTTTACTAGTTTCTTCTTTTCAAATAACTTTTTCTGCTCTTTTACCTACATTTTTCATGGAAAATCTGATTATTTTCTCAATATTTCTATATTATACTGCTATTTTTAAATATATACTGCGCTGAAACCCGCATTTCCTAAGCTACTATGAAAGTTTTTCATCTTTAACCAACTTTTTCCTGTGATTTTTACTAGTTTCTTCTTTTCATATAACTCTTTCTTGTCTTTTACCTACATTTTTCATGGAAAATCTGATTATTTTCTCAATATTTTTATATTATATATATATATACTGCGCTGAAACCCGCATTTCGTAAACTACTATGAAAGTTTTTGATCTTTAACCAACTTTTTCCTGTGATTTTTACTAGTTTTTTCTTTTCATATAACTTTTTCTGCTCTTTTACCTAATTTTTTCATGGAAAATCTGATTATTTTCTCAATATATTTATATAATATATATATATATACTGCACTGGAACCCGCATTTCCTATGCTACTATGAAAATTTTTGATCTTTAACCAACTTTTTCCTGTGATTTTTACTAGTTTCTTCTTTTCATATAACTTTTTCTGCTCTTTTACCTACATTTTTCATGGAAAATCTGATTATTTTCTCAATATTTCTATATTATACTGCTATTTTTAAATATATACTGCGCTGAAACCCGCATTTCCCAAACTACTATGAAAGTTTTTGATCTTTAACCAACTTTTTCCTGTGATTTTTACTAGTTTCTTCTTTTCATATAACTTTTTCTGCTCTTTTACCTACATTTTTCATGGAAAACCTGATTATTTTCTCAATATTTTTATATTATACTGCTATTTTTAAATATATACTGCGCTGAAACCCGCATTTCCCAAACTACTATGAAAGTTTTTGATCTTTAACCAACTTTTTCCTGTGATTTTTACTAGTTTCTTCTTTTCATATAACTTTTTCTGCTCTTTTACCTACATTTTTCATGGAAAATCTGATTATTTTGTCAATATTTTTATATTATACTGCTATTTTTAAATATATACTGCGCTGAAACCCGCATTTCCCAAACTACTATGAAAGTTTTTGATCTTTAACCAACTTTTTCCTGTGATTTTTACTAGCTTCTGCTTTTCATATAACTTTTTTTGCTCTTTTACCTACATTTTTCATTGAAAATCTGATTATTTTCTCAATATTTTTATATTATATATATATATACTGCGCTGAAACCCGCATTTCCCAAACTACTATGAAAGTTTTTGATCTTTAACCAACTTTTTCCTGTGATTTTTACTAGTTTCTTCTTTTCATATAACTTTTTCTGCTCTTTTACCTACATTTTTCATGGAAAATCTGATTATTTTCTCAATATTTCTATATTATACTGCTATTTTTAAATATATACTGCGCTGAAACCCGCATTTCCTAAGCTACTATGAAAGTTTTTGATCTTTAACCAACTTTTTCCTGTGATTTTTACTAGTTTCTTCTTTTCATATAACTTTTTCTGCTCTTTTACCTACATTTTTCATGGAAAATCTGATTATTTTCTCAATATTTCTATATTATACTGCTATTTTTAAATATATACTGCGCTGAAACCCGCATTTCCTAAGCTACTATGAAAGTTTTTGATCTTTAACCAACTTTTTCCTGTGATTTTTACTAGTTTCTTCTTTTCATATAACTTTTTCTGCTCTTTTACCTACATTTTTCATGGAAAATCTGATTATTTTCTCAATATTTCTATATTATACTGCTATTTTTAAATATATACTGCGCTGAAACCCGCATTTCCCAAACTACTACGAAAGTTTTTGATCTTTAACCAACTTTTTCCTGTGATTTTTACTAGTTTCTTCTTTTCATATAACTTTTTCTGCTCTTTTACCTACATTTTTCATGGAAAATCTGATTATTTTGTCAATATTTTTATATTATACTGCTATTTTTAAATATATACTGCGCTGAAACCCGCATTTCCCAAACTACTATGAAAGTTTTTGATCTTTAACCAACTTTTTCCTGTGATTTTTACTAGCTTCTGCTTTTCATATAACTTTTTTTGCTCTTTTACCTACATTTTTCATTGAAAATCTGATTATTTTCTCAATATTTTTATATTATATATATATATACTGCGCTGAAACCCGCATTTCCCAAACTACTATGAAAGTTTTTGATCTTTAACCAACTTTTTCCTGTGATTTTTACTAGTTTCTTCTTTTCATATAACTTTTTCTGCTCTTTTACCTACATTTTTCATGGAAAATCTGATTATTTTCTCAATATTTCTATATTATACTGCTATTTTTAAATATATACTGCGCTGAAACCCGCATTTCCTAAGCTACTATGAAAGTTTTTGATCTTTAAACCAACTTTTTCCTGTGATTTTTACTAGTTTCTTCTTTTCATATAACTTTTTCTGCTCTTTTACCTACATTTTTCATGGAAAATCTGATTATTTTGTCAATATTTTTATATTATACTGCTATTTTTAAATATATACTGCGCTGAAACCCGCATTTTCCCAAACTACTATGAAAGTTTTTGATCTTTAACCAACTTTTTCCTGTGATTTTTACTAGCTTCTGCTTTTCATATAACTTTTTTTGCTCTTTTACCTACATTTTTCATTGAAAATCTGATTATTTTCTCAATATTTTTATATTATATATATATATACTGCGCTGAAACACGCATTTCCTATACTACTATGAAAGTTTTCGATCTTTAACCAACTTTTTTCCTATGATTTTTACTAGTTTCTTCTTTTCATATAACTTTTTCTGCTCTTTTACCTACATTTTTCATGGAAAATCTGATTATTTTCTCAATATTTTTATATTATACATATATACTGCGCTGAAACCCGCATTTCCCAAACTACTATGAAAGTTTTTGATCTTTAACCAACTTTTTCCTGTGATTTTTACTAGTTTCTTCTTTTCATATAACTTTTTCTGCTCTTTTACCTACATTTTTCATGGAAAATCTGATTATTTTCCTCAATATTTCTATATTATACTGCTATTTTTAAATATATACTGCGCTGAAACCCGCATTTCCTAAGCTACTATGAAAGTTTTTGATCTTTAACCAACTTTTTCCTGTGATTTTTACTAGTTTCTTCTTTTCATATAACTTTTTCTGCTCTTTTACCTACATTTTTCATGGAAAATCTGATTATTTTGTCAATATTTTTATATTATACTGCTATTTTTAAATATATACTGCGCTGAAACCCGCATTTCCCAAACTACTATGAAAGTTTTTGATCTTTAACCAACTTTTTCCTGTGATTTTTACTAGCTTCTGCTTTTCATATAACTTTTTTTGCTCTTTTACCTACATTTTTCATTGAAAATCTGATTATTTTCTCAATATTTTTATATTATATATATATATACTGCGCTGAAACACGCATTTCCTATACTACTATGAAAGTTTTCGATCTTTAACCAACTTTTTAATGGGATTTTCACTAGTTTCTTCTTTTCATATAACTTTTTCTGCTCTTTTACCTACATTTTTCATGGAAAATCTGATTATTTTGTCAATATTTTTATATACTGCTATTTTTAAAATATATACTGCGCTGAAACCCGCATTTCCCAAACTACTATGAAAGTTTTTGATCTTTATCCAACTTTTTCCTGTGATTTTTACTAGTTTCTTCTTTTCACATAACTTTTTCTGCTCTTTTACCTACATTTGTCATGGGAAATCTGATTATTTTCTCAATATTTTTATATTATACATATATATACTGCAATGAAACCCGCATTTCCTAAACTACTATGAAAGTTTTTGATCTTTAACCAACTTTTTCCTGTGATTTTTACTAGTTTCTTCTTTTCATATAACTCTTTCTGGTCTTTTACCTACATTTTTCATGGAAAATCTGATTATTTTCTCAATATTTTTATATTATATATATATATACTGCGCTGAAACCCGCATTTCGTAAACTACTATGAAAGTTTTTGATCTTTAACCAACTTTTTCCTGTGATTTTTACTAGTTTTTTCTTTTCATATAACTTTTTCTGCTCTTTTACCTAATTTTTTCATGGAAAATCTGATTATTTTCTCAATATATTTATATAATATATATATATATACTGCACTGGAACCCGCATTTCCTATGCTACTATGAAAATTTTTGATCCTTAACCAACTTTTTTCCTGTGATTTTTACTAGTTTCTTCTTCTTTCATATAACTTTTTCTGCTCTTTTACCTACATTTTTCATGGAAAATCTGATTATTTTCTCAATATTTCTATATTATACTGCTATTTTTAAATATATACTGCGCTGAAACCCGCATTTCCCAAACTACTATGAAAGTTTTTGATCTTTAACCAACTTTTTCCTGTGATTTTTACTAGTTTCTTCTTTTCATATAACTTTTTCTGCTCTTTTACCTACATTTTTCATGGAAAATCTGATTATTTTGTCAATATTTTTATATTATACTGCTATTTTTAAATATATACTGCGCTGAAACCCGCATTTCCCAAACTACTATGAAAGTTTTTGATCTTTAACCAACTTTTTCCCTGTGATTTTTACTAGCTTCTGCTTTTCATATAACTTTTTTTTGCTCTTTTACCTACATTTTTCATTGAAAAATCTGATTATTTTCTCAATATTTTTATATTATATATATATATACTGCGCTGAAACCCGC
>CAKAIZ010000395.1:0-29352 GCA_916610145.1 Eristalis arbustorum | reverse complement strand
ATCCCAGAGTCTTAGAGTCAATGGGTACATGCACGATAACATCTCCACGCGTGTGGGTTGGAAGATGAGCTATGGAAACCTTCAAAATTGCCCTACTAATCACCGCCAACTTTTTCCATCCCAGAGTCTTAGAGTCAAAAGGTACATGCACGATAACATCTCCACGCGTGTGGATTGGAAGATGAGCTATGGAAGATGAGCTATGAGCTATGGTACCCTACTAATCACCGCCAACTTTTTCCATCCCAGAGTCTCAGAGTCAATGGGTACATGCACGATAACATCTCCACGCGTGTGGGTTGGAAGATGAGCTATGGAAGATGAGCTATGAAGATGAGCTATGAGCTATGGTGCCCTACTAATCACCGCCAACTTTTTCCATCCCAGAGTCTCAGAGTCAATGGGTACATGCACGATAACATCACCGCCCGTGTGGATTGGAAGATGAGCTATGGAAGCGTTCAAAATTGCCCTACTGACCACCGCCAACTTTTTCCATCCCAGAGTCTTAGAGTCAATGGGTACATGCACGATAATATCTCCACGCGTGTGGGTTGGAAGATGAGCTATGGAAACCTTCAAAATTGCCCTACTAATCACCGCCAACTTTCTCCATCCCAGAGTCTTAGAGTCAGTGGCTACATGCACGATAACATCTCCACGCGTGTGGGTTGGAAGATGAGCTATGAGCTATGGTGCCCTACTAATCACCGCCAACTTTTTCCATCCCAGAGTCTTAGAGTCAGTGGGTACATGCACGATAACATCTCCACGCGTGTGGGTTGGAAGATGAGCTATGGAAGATGAGCTATGAGCTATGGTGCCCTACTAATCACCGCCAACTTTTGCCATCCCAGAGTCTCAGAGTCAATGGGTACATGCACGATAACATCTCCACGCGATGGGGTTGGAAAATGAGCTATGGAAGATGAGCTTTGAGCTATGGTGCCCTACTAATCACCGCCAACTTTTGCCATCCCAGAGTCTCAGAGTCAATGGGTACATGCACGATAACATCACCGCCCGTGTGGATTGGAAGATGAGCTATGGAAGCGTTCAAAATTGCCCTACTGACCACCGCCAACTTTTTCCATCCCAGAGTCTCAGAGTCAATGGGTACATGCACGATAACATCTCCACGCGTGTGGGTTGGAAGATGAGCTATGGAAGATGAGCTATGAGCTATGGTGCCCTACTAATCACCGCCAACTTTTTCCATCCCAGAGTCTTAGAGTCAGTGGGTACATGCACGATAACATCTCCACGCGTGTGGGTTGGAAGATGAGCTATGGAAGATGAGCTATGAGCTATGGTGCCCTACTAATCACCGCCAACTTTTTCCATCCCAGAGTCTTAGAGTCAATGGGTACATGCACGATAACATCTCCACGCGTGTGGGTTGGAAGATGAGCTATGGAAACCTTCAAAATTGCCCTACTAATCACCGCCAACTTTTTCCATCCCAGAGTCTCAGAGTCAGTGGCTACATGCACGATAACATCTCCACGCGTGTGGGTTGGAAGATGAGCTATGGAAGATGAGCTATGAGCTATGGTGCCCTACTAATCACCGCCAACTTTTTCAATCCCAGAGTCTTAGAGTCAGTGGGTACATGCACGATAACATCTCCACGCGTGTGGGTTGGAAGATGAGCTATGGAAGATGAGCTATGAGCTATGGTGCCCTACTAATCACCGCCAACTTTTTCCATCCCAGAGTCTTAGAGTCAATGGGTACATGCACGATAACATCTCCACGCGTGTGGGTTGGAAGATGAGCTATGGAAACCTTCAAAATTGCCCTACTAATCACCGCCAACTTTTTCCATCCCAGAGTCTCAGAGTCAATGGGTACATGCACGATAACATCACCGCCCGTGTGGATTGGAAGATGAGCTATGGAAGATGAGCTATGAGCTATGGTGCCCTACTAATCACCGCCAACTTTTTCCATCCCAGAGTCTTAGAGTCAATGGGTACATGCACGATAACATCTCCACGCGTGTGGGTTGGAAGATGAGCTATGGAAGATGAGCTATGAGCTATGGTGCCCTACTAATCACCGCCAACTTTTTCCATCCCAGAGTCTTAGAGTCAATGGGTACATGCACGATAATATCTCCACGCGTGTGGGTTGGAAGATGAGTTATGGAAGATGAGCTATGAGCTATGGTGCCCTACTAATCACCGCCAACTTTTTCCATCCCAGAGTCTCAGAGTCAATGGGTACATGCACGATAACATCTCCACGAGTGTGGGTTGGAAGATGAGCTATGGAAACCTTAAAAATTGCCCTGCTGACCACCGCCAACTTTTTCCATCCCAGAGTCTTAGAGTCAATGGGTACATGCACGATAACATCTCCACGCGTGTGGGTTGGAAGATGAGCTATGGAAGATGAGCTATGAGCTATGGTGCCCTACTAATCACCGCCAACTTTTTCCATCCCAGAGTCTCAGAGTCAATGGGTACATGCACGATAACATCACCGCCCGTGTGGATTGGAAGATGAGCTATGGAAGATGAGCTATGAGCTATGGTGCCCTACTAATCACCGCCAACTTTTTCCATCCCAGAGTCTCAGAGTCAATGGGTACATGCACGATAACATCACCGCCCGTGTGGATTGGAAGATGAGCTATGGAAGATGAGCTATGAGCTATGGTGCCCTACTAATCACCGCCAACTTTTTCCATCCCAGAGTCTTAGAGTCAATGGGTACATTCACGATAACATCTCCACGCGTGTGGGTTGGAAGATGAGCTATGAGCTATGGTGCCCTACTAATCACCGCCAACTTTTTCCATCCCAGAGTCTTAGAGTCAATGGGTACATGCACGATAATATCTCCACGCGTGTGGGTTGGAAGATGAGCTATGGAAGATGAGCTAACATAACATCTCCACGCGTGTGGGTTGGAAGATGAGCTATGGAAACCTTCAAAATTGCCCTACTAATCACCGCCAACTTTTTCCATCCCAGAGTCTTAGAGTCAATGGGTACATGCACGATAACATCTCCACGCGTGTGGGTTGGAAGATGAGCTATGGAAGATGAGCTATGAGCTATGGTGCCCTACTAATCACCGCCAACTTTTTCCATCCCAGAGTCTCAGAGTCAATGGGTACATGCACGATAACATCTCCACGCGTGTGGGTTGGAAGCTGAGCTATGGAAACCTTCAAAATTGCCCTACTAATCACCGCCAACTTTTTCCATCCCAGAGTCTCAGAGTCAATGGGTACATGCACGATAACATCTCCACGCGTGTGGGTTGGAAGATGAGCTATAGAAGATGAGCTATGAGCTATGGTGCCCTACTAATCACCGCCAACTTTTTCCATCCCAGAGTCTTAGAGTCAATGGGTACATGCACGATAATATCTCCACGCGTGTGGGTTGGAAGATGAGCTATGGAAACCTTCAAAATTGCCCTACTAATCACCGCCAACTTTTTCCATCCCAGAGTCTTAGAGTCAATGGGTACATGCACGATAACATCTCCACGCGTGTGGGTTGGAAGATGAGTTATGGAAGATGAGCTATGAGCTATGGTGCCCTACTAATCACCGCCAACTTTTTCCATCCGAGAGTCTTAGAGTCAGTGGGTACATGCACGATAACATCTCCACGCGTGTGGGTTGGAAGATGAGCTATGGAAACCTTCAAAATTGCCCTACTAATCACCGCCAACTTTTTCCATTCCAGAGTCTCAGAGTCAATGGGTACATGCACGATAACATCTCCACGCGTGTGGGTTGGAAGATGAGCTATGGAAGATGAGCTATGAGCTATGGTGCCCTACTAATCACCGCCAACTTTTTCCATCCCAGAGTCTTAGAGTCAATGGGTACATGCACGATAACATCTCCACGCGTGTGGGTTGGAAAATGAGCTATGGAAGATGAGCTATGAGCTATGGTGCCCTACTAATCACCGCCAACTTTTTCCATCCCAGAGTCTTAGAGTCAGTGGGTACATGCACGATAACATCTCCACGCGTGTGGGTTGGAAGATGAGCTATGGAAACCTTCAAAATTGCCCTACTAATCACCGCCAACTTTTTCCATCCCAGAGTCTTAGAGTCAATGGGTACATGCACGATAACATCTCCACGCGTGTGGGTTGGAAAATGAGCTATGGAAGATGAGCTATGAGCTATGGTGCCCTACTAATCACCGCCAACTTTTTCCATCCCAGAGTCTTAGAGTCAATGGGTACATGCACGATAACATCTCCACGCGTGTGGGTTGGAAGATGAGCTATGGAAACCTTCAAAATTGCCCTACTAATCACCGCCAACTTTTTCCATCCCAGAGTCTTAGAGTCAATGGGTACATGCACGATAACATCTCCACGCGTGTGGGTTGGAAAATGAGCTATGGAAGATGAGCTATGAGCTATGGTGCCCTACTAATCACCGCCAACTTTTTCCATCCCAGAGTCTTAGAGTCAATGGGTACATGCACGATAACATCTCCACGCGTGTGGGTTGGAAAATGAGCTATGGAAGATGAGCTATGAGCTATGGTGCTCTACTAATCACCGCCAACTTTTTCCATCCCAGAGTCTCAGAGTCAATGGGTACATGCACGATAACATCTCCACCCGTGTGGGTTGGAAGATGAGCTATGGAAGATGAGCTATGAGCTATGGTGCCCTACTAATCACCGCCAACTTTTTCCATCCCAGAGTCTTAGAGTCAGAAGTCGAAAGTATGCTTAACGTGAATACCCGGCCAACTATTGGCAAATTTCACGGTGAGCCTACTCACAATAGCGGAGTCAAATTCAGCGTTGACCACCGCCCTGAGCAGGTATTAACCACCCCAGTAACAATGTAGTGACGCTTAAGGGCGACCACAAACCTTGCTGAGGGCGAGGCCTATCTAACACCTCTAGCATCCACAGACCCTAAAAAAGGGTCCTAGTATGCTATATGCTCCCGCGATTTTGGGCAACCACAGCCACCATGATACTCCCACTAGGGGGCCTACCTCTTTGATAGCTCGGAATAGAAGGTTGGGAACCTAACGGCACCAACTATCCTTTCCGGGGCCAGCTATCTCCCATGGTACCAGAATATAGCCTCTGGTCAGGCTTTCGCAACCCGAAGGTCACTTCTAGATAAGTGCCTTAACACTCAAGGCCTAGCAACCTTTTAGATGGACGCCCATCGAATCAGTGGTCGAGGCAGAGACCAATGGTCGAGTTGCATCCATCTACACAAAAACACAACACAAGGCAACACAATCTTGCCTGGAAATCCCAGCAAGGTCAGACCGAGGCACGCGACTACCGAGTCGTTCTACGCCACTATCGAAATCTCTCATCGTTGGGAAGTACAGATACGTGACACATGCACTCATCCCTACCAACAAACCCCAGAAGAAGTAAGGCAAATAGGCCTAACTACAACAAAGACAACAAGAAAACTACTACTACTGGAAGAAACGGTTAGTTCTCGCATAGAACCACAATCGCTATGCACCCCCTGACCGACGCATTAATTGCGTGGTCGAGTCATCACCGATTACATGAACAGGCAAGTCTTAGAGTCAGTGGCTACATGCACGATAACATCTCCACGCGTGTGGGTTGGAAGATGAGCTATGGAAACCTTCAAAATTGCCCTACTAATCACCGCCAACTTTTTCCATCCCAGAGTCTTAGAGTCAATGGGTACATGCACGATAACATCTCCACGCGTGTGGGTTGGAAAATGAGCTATGGAAGATGAGCTATGAGCTATGGTGCCCTACTAATCACCGCCAACTTTTTCCATCCCAGAGTCTCAGAGTCAATGGGTACATGCACGATAACATCTCCACGCGTGTGGGTTGGAAGATGAGCTATGGAAGATGAGCTATGAGCTATGGTGCCCTACTAATCACAGCCAACTTTTTCCATCCCAGAGTCTTAGAGTCAGTGGGTACATGCACGATAACATCTCCGCGCGTGTGGGTTGGAAGATGAGCTATGGAAACCTTCAAAATTGCCCTACTAATCACCGCCAACTTTTTCCATCCCAGAGTCTCAGAGTCAATGGGTACATGCACGATAACATCTCCACGCGTGTGGGTTGGAAGATGAGCTATGGAAGATGAGCTATGAGCTATGGTGCCCTACTAATCACCGCCAACTTTTTCCATCCCAGAGTCTCAGAATCAATGGGTACATGCACGAAAACATCTCCACGCGTGTGGGTTGGAAGATGAGCTATGGAAGATGAGCTATGAGCTATGGTGCCCTACTAATCACCGCCAACTTTTTCCATCCCAGAGTCTCAGAGTCAATGGGTACATGCACGATAACATCTCCACCCGTGTGGGTTGGAAGATGAGCTATGGAAGATGAGCTATGAGCTATGGTGCCCTACTAATGACCGCCAACTTTTTCCATCCCAGAGTCTTAGAGTCAGTGGCTACATGCACGATAACATCTCCACGCGTGTGGGTTGGAAGATGAGCTATGGAAACCTTCAAAATTGCCCTACTAATCACCGCCAACTTTTTCCATCCCAGAGTCTTAGAGTCAATGGGTACATGCACGATAACATCTCCACGCGTGTGGGTTGGAAAATGAGCTATGGAAGATGAGCTATGAGCTATGGTGCCCTACTAATCACCGCCAACTTTTTCCATCCCAGAGTCTCAGAGTCAATGGGTACATGCACGATAACATCTCCACGCGTGTGGGTTGGAAGATGAGCTATGGAAGATGAGCTATGAGCTATGGTGCCCTACTAATCACCGCCAACTTTTTCCATCCCAGAGTCTTAGAGTCAATAGGTACATGCACGATAACATCTCCACCCGTGTGGGTTGGAAGATGAGCTATGGAAGATGAGCTATGGAAGATGAGCTATGGAAGATGAGCTATGGAAGATGAGCTATGAGCTATGGTGCCCTACTAATCACAGCCAACTTTTTCCATCCCAGAGTCTTAGAGTCAGTGGGTACATGCACGATAACATCTCCGCGCGTGTGGGTTGGAAGATGAGCTATGGAAACCTTCAAAATAGCCCTACTAATCACCGCCAACTTTTTCCATCCCAGAGTCTCAGAGTCAATGGGTACATGCACGATAACATCTCCACGCGTGTGGGTTGGAAGATGAGCTATGGAAGATGAGCTATGAGCTATGGTGCCCTACTAATCACCGCCAACTTTTTCCATCCCAGAGTCTTAGAGTCAATGGGTACATGCACGATAACATCTCCACGCGTGTGGGTTGGAAGATGAGCTATGGAAGATGAGCTATGGAAGATGAGCTATGAGCTATGTTGCCCTACTAATCACCGCCAACTTTTTCCATCCCAGAGTCTTAGAGTCAATAGGTACATGCACGATAACATCTCCACGCGTGTGGGTTGGAAGATGAGCTATGGAAGATGAGCTATGGAAGATGAGCTATGAGCTATGGTGCCCAACTAATCACCGCCAACTTTTTCCATCCCAGAGTCTTAGAGTCAATGGGTACATGCACGATAATATCTCCACGCGTGTGGGTTGGAAGATGAGCTATGGAAACCTTCTAAATTGCCCTACTAATCACCGCCAACTTTTTCCATCCCAGAGTCTCAGAGTCAATGGATACATGCACGATAACATCTCCACGCGTGTGGGTTGGAAGATGAGCTATGGAAGATGAGCTATGAGCTATGGTGCCCTACTAATCACCGCCAACTTTTTCCATCCCAGAGTCTTAGAGTCAATGGGTACATGCACGATAACATCTCCACGCGTGTGGGTTGGAAAATGAGCTATGGAAGATGAGCTATGAGCTATGGTGCCCTACTAATCACCGCCAACTTTTTCCATCCCAGAGTCTTAGAGTCAATGGGTACATGCACGATAACATCTCCACCCGTGTGGGTTGGAAGATGAGCTATGGAAACCTTCAAAATTGCCCTACTAATCATCGCCAACTTTTTCCATCCCAGAGTCTTAGAGTCAGTGGGTACATGCACGATAACATCTCCAAGCGTGTGGGTTGGAAGATGAGCTATGGAAACCTTCAAAATTGCCCTACTAATCACCGCCAACTTTTTCCATCCCAGAGTCTCAGAGTCAATGGGTACATGCACGATAACATCTCCACGCGTGTGGGTTGGAAGATGAGTTATGGAAGATGAGCTATGAGCTATGGTGCCCTACTAATCACCGCCAACTTTTTCCATCCCAGAGTCTTAGAGTCAGTGGGTACATGCACGATAACATCTCCACGCGTGTGGGTTGGAAGATGAGCTATGGAAACCTTCAAAATTGCCCTACTAATCACCGCCAACTTTTTCCATCCCAGAGTCTCAGAGTCAATGGGTACATGCACGATAACATCTCCACGCGTTTGGGTTGGAAGATGAGCTATGGAAGATGAGCTATGAGCTATGGTGCCCTACTAATCACCGCCAACTTTTTCCATCCCAGAGTCTTAGAGTCAATGGGTACATGCACGATAACATCTCCACGCGTGTGGGTTGGAAAATGAGCTATGGAAGATGAGCTATGAGCTATGGTGCCCTACTAATCACCGCCAACTTTTTCCATCGCAGAGTCTTAGAGTCAGTGGGTACATGCACCATAGCATCTCCACGCGTGTGGGTTGGAAGATGAGCTATGGAAACCTTCAAAATTGCCCTACTAATCACCGCCAACTTTTTTCATCCCAGAGTCTCAGAGTCAATGGGTACATGCACGATAACATCTCCACGCGTGTGGGTTGGAAGATGAGCTATGAGCTATGGTGCCCTACTAATCACCGCCAACTTTTTCCATCCCAGAGTCTTAGAGTCAATGGGTACATGCACGATAACATCTCCACGCGTGTGGGTTGGAAGATGAGCTATGGAAACCTTCAAAATTGCCCTACTAATCACCGCCAACTTTTTCCATCCCAGAGTCTTAGAGTCAATGGGTACATGCACGATAACATCTCCACGCGTGTGGGTTGGAAGATGAGCTATGGAAACCTTCAAAATTGCCCTACTAATCACCGCCAACTTTTTCCATCCCAGAGTCTTAGAGTCAGTGGGTACATGCACGATAACATCTCCACGCGTGTGGGTTGGAAGATGAGCTATGGAAACCTTCAAAATTGCCCTACTAATCACCGCCAACTTTTTCCATCCCAGAGTCTCAGAGTCAATGGGTACATGCACGATAACATGTCCACGCGTGTGGGTTGGAAGATGAGTTATGGTAGATGAGCTATGAGCTATGGTGCCCTACTAATCACCGCCAACTTTTTCCATCCCAGAGTCTTAGAGTCAATGGGTACATGCACGATAACATCTCCACCCGTGTGGGTTGGAAGATGAGCTATGGAAACCTTCAAAATTGCCCTACTAATCACCGCCAACTTTTTCCATCCCAGAGTCTTAGAGTCAGTGGGTACATGCACGATAACATCTCCACGCGTGTGGGTTGGAAGATGAGCTATGGAAACCTTCAAAATTGCCCTACTAATCACCGCCAACTTTTTCCATCCCAGAGTCTCAGAGTCAATGGGTACATGCACGATAACATCTCCACGCGTGTGGGTTGGAAGATGAGTTATGGAAGATGAGCTATGAGCTATGGTGCCCTACTAATCACCGCCAACTTTTTCCATCCCAGAGTCTTAGAGTCAGTGGGTACATGCACGATAACATCTCCACGCGTGTGGGTTGGAAGATGAGCTATGGAAACCTTCAAAATTGCCCTACTAATCACCGCCAACTTTTTCCATGCCAGAGTCTTAGAGTCAATGGGTACATGCACGATTACATCTCCACGCGTGTGGGTTGGAAGATGAGCTATGGAAACCTTCAAAATTGCCCTACTAATCACCGCCAACTTTTTCCATCCCAGAGTCTTAGAGTCAATGGGTACATGCACGATAATATCTCCACGCGTGTGGGTTGGAAGATGAGCTATGGAAACCTTCAAAATTGCCCTACTAATCACCGCCAACTTTTTCCATCCCAGAGTCTTAGAGTCAATGGGTACATGCACGATAACATCTCCACGCGTGTGGGTTGGAAGATGAGCTATGGAAACCTTCAAAATTGCCCTACTAATCACCGCCAACTTTTTCCATCCCAGAGTCTCAGAGTCAATGGGTACATGCACGATAACATCTCCACGCGTGTGGGTTGGAAGATGAGCTATGGAAACCTTCAAAATTGCCCTACTAATCACCGCCAACTTTTTCCATCCCAGAGTCTCAGAGTCAATGGGTACATGCACGATAACATCTCCACGCGTGTGGGTTGGAAGATGAGCTATGGAAGATGAGCTATGAGCTATGGTGCCCTACTAATCACCGCCAACTTTTTCCATCCCAGAGTCTTAGAGTCAGTGGCTACATGCACGATAACATCTCCACGCGTGTGGGTTGGAAGATGAGCTATGGAAACCTTCAAAATTGCCCTACTAATCACCGCCAACTTTTTCCATCCCAGAGTCTCAGAGTCAATGGGTACATGCACGATAACATCTCCACGCGTGTGGGTTGGAAGATGAGCTATGGAAGATGAGCTATGGAAGATGAGCTATGGAAGATGAGCTATGAGCTATGGTGCCCTACTAATCACCGCCAACTTTTTCCATCCCAGAGTCTCAGAGTCAATGGGTACATGCACGAAAACATCTCCACGCGTGTGGGTTGGAATATGAGCTATGGAAGATGAGCTATGAGCTATGGTGCCCTACTAATCACCGCCAACTTTTTCCATCCCAGAGTCTCAGAGTCAATGGGTACATGCACGATAACATCTCCACGCGTGTGGGTTGGAAGATGAGCTATGGAAGATGAGCTATGGAAGATGAGCTATGGAAGATGAGCTATGAGCTATGGTGCCCTACTAATCACCGCCAACTTTTTCCATCCCAGAGTCTCAGAGTCAATAGGTACATGCACGATAACATCTCCACGCGTGTGGGTTGGAAGATGAGCTATGGAAACCTTCAAAATTGCCCTACTGACCACGGCCAACTTTTTCCATCCCAGAGTCTCAGAGTCAATGGGTACATGCACGATAACATCACCACCCGTGTGGGTTGGAAGATGAGCTATGGAAGATGAGCTATGAGCTATGGTGCCCTACTAATCACCGCCAACTTTTTCCATCCCAGAGTCTTAGAGTCAATGGGTACATGCACGATAACATCTCCACCCGTGTGGGTTGGAAGATGAGCTATGGAAGCGTTCAAAATTGCCCTACTGACCACCGCCAACTTTTTCCATCCGAGAGTCTTAGAGTCAATAGGTACATGCACGATAACATCTCCACGCGTGTGGGTTGGAAAATGAGCTATGGAAGATGAGCTATGAGCTATGGTGCCCTACTAATCACCGCCAACTTTTTCCATCCCAGAGTCTTAGAGTCAATGGGTACATGCACGATAACATCTCCACGCGTGTGGGTTGGAAAATGAGCTATGGAAGATGAGCTATGAGCTATGGTGCCCTACTAATCACCGCCAACTTTTGCCATCCCAGAGTCTTAGAGTCAATGGGTACATGCACGATAACATCTCCACGCGTGTGGGTTGGAAGATGAGCTATGGAAGATGAGCTATGAGCTATGGTGCCCTACTAATCACCGCCAACTTTTTCCATCCCAGAGTCTTAGAGTCAGTGGCTACATGCACGATAACATCTCCACGCGTGTGGGTTGGAAGATGAGCTATGGAAGCGTTCAAAATTGCCCTACTGACCACCGCCAACTTTTTCCATCCGAGAGTCTTAGAGTCAATAGGTACATGCACGATAACATCTCCACGCGTGTGGGTTGGAAAATGAGCTATGGAAGATGAGCTATGAGCTATGGTGCCCTACTAATCACCGCCAACTTTTTCCATCCCAGAGTCTTAGAGTCAATGGGTACATGCACGATAACATCTCCACGCGTGTGGGTTGGAAAATGAGCTATGGAAGATGAGCTATGAGCTATGGTGCCCTACTAATCACCGCCAACTTTTGCCATCCCAGAGTCTTAGAGTCAATGGGTACATGCACGATAACATCTCCACGCGTGTGGGTTGGAAGATGAGCTATGGAAGATGAGCTATGAGCTATGGTGCCCTACTAATCACCGCCAACTTTTTCCATCCCAGAGTCTTAGAGTCAGTGGCTACATGCACGATAACATCTCCACGCGTGTGGGTTGGAAGATGAGCTATGGAAACCTTCAAAATTGCCCTACTTATCACCGCCAACTTTTTCCATCCCAGAGTCTTAGAGTCAGTGGGTACATGCACGATAACATCTCCACCCGTGTGGGTTGGACGATGAGCTATGGAAACCTTCAAAATTGCCCTACTGACCACGGCCAACTTTTTCCATCCGAGAGTCTTAGAGTCAATAGGTACATGCACGATAACATCTCCACGCGTGTGGTTTGGAAGATGAGCTATGGAAGATGAGCTATGAGCTATGGTGCCCTACTAATCACCGCCAACTTTTTCCATCCCAGAGTCTTAGAGTCAATGGGTACATGCACGATAACATCTCCACGCGTGTGGGTTGGAAGATGAGCTAGGGAAACCTTCAAAATTGCCCTACTGACCACGGCCAACTTTTTCCATCCCAGAGTCTTAGAGTCAATAGGTACATGCACGATAACATCTCCACGCGTATGGGTTGGAAGATGAGCTATGGAAACCTTCAAAATTGCCCTACTGACCACGGCCAACTTTTTCCATCCCAGAGTCTCAGAGTCAATGGGTACATGCACGATAACATCTCCACGCGTGTGGGTTGGAAGATGAGCTATGGAAGATGAGCTATGGAAGATGAGCTATGGAAGATGAGCTATGAGCTATGGTGCCCTACTAATCACCGCCAACTTTTTCCATCCCAGAGTCTCAGAGTCAATGGGTACATGCACGATAACATCTCCACGCGTGTGGGTTGGAAGATGAGCTATGGAAGATGAGCTATGAGCTATGGTGCCCTACTAATCACCGCCAACTTTTCCATCCCAGAGTCTTAGAGTCAATGGGTACATACACGATAACATCTCCACGCGTGTGGGTTGGAAGATGAGCTATGGAAACCTTCAAAATTGCCCTACTAATCACCGCCAACTTTTTCCATCCCAGAGTCTCAGAGTCAATGGGTACATGCACGATAACATCTCCACGCGTGTGGGTTGGAAGATGAGCTATGGATGATGAGCTATGGAAGATGAGCTATGAGCTATGGTGCCCTACTAATCACCGCCAACTTTTTCCATCCCAGAGTCTCAGAGTCAATGGGTACATGCACGATAACATCTCCACGCGTGTGGGTTGGAAGATGAGCTATGGAAGATGAGCTATGGAAGATGAGCTATGAGCTAAGGTGCCCTACTAATCACCGCCAACTTTTTCCATCCCAGAGTCTTAGAGTCAATGGGTACATGCACGATAACATCTCCACGCGTGTGGGTTGGAAGATGAGCTATGGAAACCTTCAAAATTGCCCTACTAATCACCGCCAACTTTTTCCATCCCAGAGTCTCAGAGTCAATGGGTACATGCACGATAATATCTCCACGCGTGTGGGTTGGAAGATGAGCTATGGAAGATGAGCTATGAGCTATGGTGCCCTACTAATCACCGCCAACTTTTTCCATCCCAGAGTCTTAGAGTCAGTGGGTACATGCACGATAACATCTCCACGCGTGTGGGTTGGAAGATGAGCTATGGAAGATGAGCTATGAGCTATGGTGCCCTACTAATCACCGCCAACTTTTTCCATCCCAGAGTCTTAGAGTCAGTGGGTACATGCACGATAACATCTCCACGCGTGTG
Organism: Eristalis arbustorum; assembly: GCA_916610145.1. Classification (NCBI taxonomy): domain Eukaryota; kingdom Metazoa; phylum Arthropoda; class Insecta; order Diptera; family Syrphidae; genus Eristalis; species Eristalis arbustorum. The sequence goes on along the minus strand of CAKAIZ010000395.1, from coordinate 15,573 downwards.
GGTTGGAAGATGAGCTATGGAAGATGAGCTATGAGCTATGGTGCCCTACTAATCACCGCCAACTTTTTCCATCCCAGAGTCTCAGAGTCAATGGGTACATGCACGAAAACATCTCCACGCGTGTGGGTTGGAAGATGAGCTATGGAAGATGAGCTATGGAAGATGAGCTATGAGCTATGGTGCCCTACTAATCACCGCCAACTTTTTCCATCCCAGAGTCTTAGAGTCAGTGGGTACATGCACGATAACATCTCCACGCGTGTGGGTTGGAAGATGAGCTATGGAAGATGAGCTATGGAAGATGAGCTATGAGCTATGGTGCCCTACTAATCACCGCCAACTTTTTCCATCCCAGAGTCTCAGAGTCAATGGGTACATGCACGATAACATCTCCACGCGTGTGGGTTGGAAGATGAGCTATGGAAGATGAGCTATGAGCTATGGTGCCCTACTAATCACCGCCAACTTTTTCCATCCCAGAGTCTTAGAGTCAGTGGGTACATGCACGATAACATCTCCACCCGTGTGGGTTGGAAGATGAGCTATGGAAACCTTCAAAATTGCCCTACTGACCACGGCCAACTTTTTCCATCCGAGAGTCTTAGAGTCAATAGGTACATGCACGATAACATCTCCACGCGTGTGGGTTTTAAGATGAGCTATGGAAGATGAGCTATGAGCTATGGTGCCCTACTAATCACCGCCAACTTTTTCCATCCCAGAGTCTTAGAGTCAATGGGTACATGCACGATAACATCTCCACGCGTGTGGGTTGGAAGATGAGCTATGGAAGATGAGCTATGGAAGATGAGCTATGGAAGATGAGCTATGGAAGATGAGCTATGAGCTATGGTGCCCTACTAATCACCGCCAACTTTTTCCATCCCAGAGTCTCAGAATCAATGGGTACATGCACGATAACATCTCCACGCGTGTGGGTTGGAAGATGAGCTATGGAAGATGAGCTATGAGCTATGGTGCCCTACTAATCACCGCCAACTTTTTCCATCCCAGAGTCTTAGAGTCAGTGGGTACATGCACGATAACATCTCCACCCGTGTGGGTTGGAAGATGAGCTATGGAAACCTTAAAAATTGCCCTACTGACCACGGCCAACTTTTTCCATCCCAGAGTCTTAGAGTCAATGGGTACATGCACGATAACATCTCCACGCGTGTGGGTTGGAAGATGAGCTATGGAAACCTTCAAAATTGCCCTACTGACCACGGCCAACTTTTTCCATCCCAGAGTCTTAGAGTCAATAGGTACATGCACGATAACATCTCCACGCGTGTGGGTTGGAAGATGAGCTATGGAAGATGAGCTATGAGCTATGGTGCCCTACTAATCACCGCCAACTTTTTCCATCCCAGAGTCTTAGAGTCAATGGGTACATGCACGATAACATCACCGCCCGTGTGGATTGGAAGATGAGCTATGGAAGATGAGCTATGAGCTATGGTGCCCTACTAATCACCGCCAACTTTTTCCATCCCAGAGTCTTAGAGTCAGTGGGTACATGCACGATAACATCTCCACGCGTGTGGGTTGGAAGATGAGCTATGGAAGATGAGCTATGAGCTATGGTGCCCTACTAATCACCGCCAACTTTTTCCATCCCAGAGTCTTAGAGTCAGTGGGTACATGCACGATAACATCTCCACGCGTGTGGGTTGGAAGATGAGCTATGGAAGATGAGCTATGAGCTATGGTACCCTACTAATCACCGCCAACTTTTTCCATCCCAGAGTCTCAGAGTCAATGGGTACATGCACGATAACATCTCCACGCGTGTGGGTTGGAAGATGAGCTATGGAAGATGAGCTATGAGCTATGGTACCCTACTAATCACCGCCAACTTTTTCCATCCCAGAGTCTAAGAGTCAATGGGTACATGCACGATAACATCTCCACGCGTGTGGGTTGGAAGATGAGCTATGGAAGATGAGCTATGAGCTATGGTGCCCTACTACTCAACGCCAACTTTTTCCATCCGAGAGTCTAAGAGTCAATAGGTACATGCACGATAACATCTCCACGCGTGTGGGTTGGAAGATGAGCTATGGAAGATGAGCTATGAGCTATGGTGCCCTACTAATCACCGCCAACTTTTTCCATCCCAGAGTCTTAGAGTCAGTGGCTACATGCACGATAACATCTCCACGCGTGTGGGTTGGAAGATGAGCTATGGAAGATGAGCTATGAGCTATGGTGCCCTACTAATCACCGCCAACTTTTTCCATCCCAGATTCTTAGAGTCAGTGGGTACATGCACGATAACATCTCCACGCGTGTGGGTTGGAAGATGAGCTATGAGCTATGGTGCCCTACTAATCACCGCCAACTTTTTCCATCCCAGAGTCTTAGAGTCAGTGGGTACATGCACGATAACATCTCCACGCGTGTGGGTTGGAAGATGAGCTATGGAAACCTTCAAAATTGCCCTACTAATCACCGCCAACTTTTGCCATCCCAGAGTCTCAGAGTCAATGGGTACATGCACGATAACATCTCCACGCGTGTGGGTTGGAAGATGAGCTATGGAAGATGAGCTATGAGCTATGGTGCCCTACTAATCACCGCCAACTTTTTCCATCCCAGAGTCTTAGAGTCAGTGGGTACATGCACGACAACATCTCCACGCGTGTGGGTTGGAAGATGAGCTATGGAAACCTTCAAAATTGCCCTACTGACCACGGCCAACTTTTTCCATCCCAGAGTCTTAGAGACAGTTTCTACATGCACGATAACATCTCCACGCGTGTGGGTTGGAAGATGAGCTATGGAAGATGAGCTATGAGCTATGGTGCCCTACTAATCACCGCCAACTTTTTCCATCCCAGAGTCTTAGAGTCAGTGGGTACATGCACGATAACATCTCCACGCGTGTGGGTTGGAAGATGAGCTATGGAAACCTTCAAAATTGCCCTACTAATCACCGCCAACTTTTTCCATCCCAGAGTCTCAGAGTCAATGGGTACATGCACGATAACATCTCCACGCGTGTGGGTTGGAAGATGAGCTATGAAAGATGAGCTATGAGCTATGGTGCCCTACTAATCACCGCCAACTTTTTCCATCCCAGAGTCTTAGAGTCAGTGGGTACATGCACGATAACATCTCCACGCGTGTGGGTTGGAAGATGAGCTATGGAAACCTTCAAAATTGCCCTACTGACCACGGCCAACTTTTTCCATCCCAGAGTCTTAGAGTCAGTGGCTACATGCACGATAACATCTCCACGCGTGTGGGTTGGAAGATGAGCTATGGAAGATGAGCTATGAGCTATGGTGCCCTACTAATCACCGCCAACTTTTTCCATCCCAGAGTCTTAGAGTCAGTGGGTACATGCACGATAACATCTCCACGCGTGTGGGTTGGAAGATGAGCTATGGAAACCTTCAAAATTGCCCTACTAATCACCGCCAACTTTTTCCATCCCAGAGTCTCAGAGTCAATGGGTACATGCACGATAACATCTCCACGCGTGTGGGTTGGAAGATGAGCTATGGAAGATGAGCTATGAGCTATGGTGCCCTACTTATCACCGCCAACTTTTTCCATCCCAGAGTCTTAGAGTCAGTGGGTACATGCACGATAACATCTCCACGCGTGTGGGTTGGAAGATGAGCTATGGAAACCTTCAAAATTGCCCTACTAATCACCGCCAACTTTTTCCATCCCAGAGTCTCAGAGTCAATGGGTACATGCACGATAACATCACCGCCCGTGTGGATTGGAAGATGAGCTATGGAAGCGTTCAAAATTGCCCTACTGACCACCGCCAACTTTTTCCATCCCAGAGTCTCAGAGTCAATGGGTACATGCACGATAACATCACCGCCCGTGTGGATTGGAAGATGAGCTATGGAAGCGTTCAAAATTGCCCTACTGACCACCGCCAACTTTTTCCATCCCAGAGTCTCAGAGTCAATGGGTACATGCACGATAACATCACCGCCCGTGTGGATTGGAAGATGAGCTATGGAAGCGTTCAAAATTGCCCTACTGACCACCGCCAACTTTTTCCATCCCAGAGTCTCAGAGTCAGTGGCTACATGCACGATAACATCTCCACGCGTGTGGGTTGGAAGATGAGCTATGGAAGATGAGCTATGAGCTATGGTGCCCTACTAATCACCGCCAACTTTTTCCATCCCAGAGTCTCAGAGTCAATGGGTACATGCACGATAACATCACCGCCCGTGTGGATTGGAAGATGAGCTATGGAAGCGTTCAAAATTGCCCTACTGACCACCGCCAACTTTTTCCATCCCAGAGTCTCAGAGTCAATGGGTACATGCACGATAACATCACCGCCCGTGTGGATTGGAAGATGAGCTATGGAAGCGTTCAAAATTGCCCTACTGACCACCGCCAACTTTTTCCATCCCAGAGTCTCAGAGTCAATGGGTACATGCACGATAACATCTCCACGCGTGTGGGTTGGAAAATGAGCTATGGAAGATGAGCTTTGAGCTATGGTGCCCTACTAATCACCGCCAACTTTTGCCATCCCAGAGTCTCAGAGTCAATTGGTACATGCACGATAACATCACCACCCGTGTGGGTTGGAAGATGAGCTATGGAAGATGAGCTATGGAAGATGAGCTATGGAAGATGAGCTATGAGCTATGGTGCCCTACTAATCACCGCCAACTTTTTCCATCCCAGAGTCTTAGAGTCAATGGGTACATGCACGACTACATCTCCACGCGTGTGGATTGGAAGATGAGCTATGGAAACCTTCAAAATTGCCCTACTAATCACCGCCAACTTTTTCCATCCCAGAGTCTCAGAGTCAGTGGCTACATGCACGATAACATCTCCACGCGTGTGGGTTGGAAGATGAGCTATGGAAGATGAGCTATGAGCTATGGTGCCCTACTAATCACCGCCAACTTTTTCCATCCCAGAGTCTTAGAGTCAGTGGGTACATGCACGATAACATCTCCACGCGTGTGGGTTGGAAGATGAGCTATGGAAACCTTCAAAATTGCCCTACTAATCACCGCCAACTTTTTCCATCCCAGAGTCTCAGAGTCAATGGGTACATGCACGATAACATCTCCACGCGTGTGGGTTGGAAGATGAGCTATGGAAGATGAGCTATGAGCTATGGTGCCCTACTAATCACCGCCAACTTTTTCCATCCCAGAGTCTTAGAGTCAGTGGGTACATGCACGATAACATCTCCACGCGTGTGGGTTGGAAGATGAGCTATGGAAACCTTCAAAATTGCCCTACTAATCACCGCCAACTTTTTCCATCCCAGAGTCTCAGAGTCAATGGGTACATGCACGATAACATCACCGCCCGTGTGGATTGGAAGATGAGCTATGGAAGCGTTCAAAATTGCCCTACTGACCACCGCCAACTTTTTCCATCCCAGAGTCTCAGAGTCAATGGGTACATGCACGATAACATCACCGCCCGTGTGGATTGGAAGATGAGCTATGGAAGCGTTCAAAATTGCCCTACTGACCACCGCCAACTTTTTCCATCCCAGAGTCTCAGAGTCAATGGGTACATGCACGATAACATCACCGCCCGTGTGGATTGGAAGATGAGCTATGGAAACCTTCAAAATTGCCCTACTAATCACCGCCAACTTTTTCCATCCCAGAGTCTTAGAGTCAATGGGTACATGCACGATAACATCTCCACGCGTGTGGGTTGGAAGATGAGCTATGGAAGATGAGCTATGAGCTATGGTACCCTACTAATCACCGCCAACTTTTTCCATCCCAGAGTCTCAGAGTCAATGGGTACATGCACGATAACATCTCCACGCGTGTGGGTTGGAAGATGAGCTATGGAAGATGAGCTATGAGCTATGGTACCCTACTAATCACCGCCAACTTTTTCCATCCCAGAGTCTCAGAGTCAATGGGTACATGCACGATAACATCTCCACGCGTGTGGGTTGGAAGATGAGCTATGAGCTATGGTGCCCTACTACTCAACGCCAACTTTTTCCATCTGAGAGTCTTAGAGTCAATAGGTACATGCACGATAACATCTCCACGCGTGTGGGTTGGAAGATGAGCTATGGAAGATGAGCTATGAGCTATGGTGCCCTACTAATCACCGCCAACTTTTTCCATCCCAGAGTCTTAGAGTCAATGGGTACATGCACGATAACATCACCACCCGTGTGGGTTGGAAGATGAGCTATGGAAACCTTCAAAATTGCCCTACTAATCACCGCCAACTTTTTCATCCCACAGTCTCAGAGTCAGTGGCTACATGCACGATAACATCTCCACGCGTGTGGGTTGGAAGATGAGCTATGAGCTATGGTGCCCTACTAATCACCGCCAACTTTTTCCAATCCAGAGTCTTAGAGTCAGTGGGTACATGCACGATAACATCTCCACGCGTGTGGGTTGGAAGATGAGCTATGGAAGATGAGCTATGAGCTATGGTGCCCTACTAATCACCGCCAACTTTTTCCATCCCAGAGTCTTAGAGTCAGTGGGTACATGCACGATAACATCTCCACGCGTGTGGGTTGGAAGATGAGCTATGGAAGATGAGCTATGAGCTATGGTGCCCTACTAATCACCGCCAACTTTTTCCATCCCAGAGTCTTAGAGTCAGTGGCTACATGCACGATAACATCTCCACGCGTGTGGGTTGGAAGATGAGCTATGGAAGATGAGCTATGAGCTATGGTGCCCTACTAATCACCGCCAACTTTTTCCATCCCAGAGTCTTAGAGTCAGTGGGTACATGCACGATAACATCTCCACGCGTGTGGGTTGGAAGATGAGCTATGGAAACCTTCAAAATTGCCCTACTAATCACCGCCAACTTTTTCCATCCCAGAGTCTCAGAGTCAATGGGTACATGCACGAAAACATCTCCACGCGTGTGGGTTGGAAAATAAGCTATGGAAGATGAGCTATGAGCTATGGTGCCCTACTAATCACCGCCAACTTTTTCCATCCCAGAGTCTTAGAGTCAGTGGGTACATGCACGATAACATCTCCACGCGTGTGGGTTGGAAGATGAGCTATGGAAGATGAGCTATGAGCTATGGTGCCCTACTAATCACCGCCAACTTTTTCCATCCCAGAGTCTAAGAGTCGGTGGGTACATGCACGATAACATCTCCACGCGTGTGGGTTGGAAGATGAGCTATGGAAGATGAGCTATGAGCTATGGTGCCCTACTAATCACCGCCAACTTTTTCCATCCCAGAGTCTTAGAGTCAATGGGTACATGCACGATAACATCTCCACGCGTGTGGGTTGGAAGATGAGCTATGGAAACCTTCAAAATTGCCCTACTAATCACCGCCAACTTTTTCCATCCCAGAGTCTCAGAGTCAATGGGTACATGCACGATAACATCTCCACGCGTGTGGGTTGGAAGATGAGCTATGGAAGATGAGCTATGAGCTATGGTGCCCTACTAATCACCGCCAACTTTTTCCATCCCAGAGTCTTAGGGTCAGTGGGTACATGCACGATAACATCTCCACGCGTGTGGGTTGGAAGATGAGCTATGGAAGATGAGCTATGAGCTATGGTGCCCTACTAATCACCGCCAACTTTTTCCATCCCAGAGTCTTAGAGTCAGTGGGTACATGCACGATAACATCTCCACGCGTGTGGGTTGGAAGATGAGCTATGGAAGATGAGCCATGAGCTATGGTGCCCTACTAATCACCGCCAACTTTTTCCATCCCAGAGTCTTAGAGTCAGTGGCTACATGCACGATAACATCTCCACGCGTGTGGGTTGGAAGATACTAATCACCGCCAACTTTTTCCATCCCAGAGTCTTAGAGTCAGTGGGTACATGCACGATAACATCTCCACGCGTGTGGGTTGGAAGATGAGCTATGAGCTATGGTGCCCTACTAATCACCGCCAACTTTTTCCATCCCAGAGTCTTAGAGTCAGTGGGTACATGCACGATAACATCTCCACGCGTGTGGGTTGGAAGATGAGCTATGGAAACCTTCAAAATTGCCCTACTAATCACCGCCAACTTTTTCCATCCCAGAGTCTCAGAGTCAATGGGTACATGCACGATAACATCTCCACGCGTGTGGGTTGGAAGATGAGCTATGAGCTATGGTGCCCTACTAATCACCGCCAACTTTTTCCATCCCAGAGTCTTAGAGTCAGTGGGTACATGCACGATAACATCTCCACGCGTGTGGGTTGGAAGATGAGCTATGGAAGATGAGCTATGGAAGATGAGCTATGACCTATGGTGCCCTACTAATCACCGCCAACTTTTTCCATCCCAGAGTCTCAGAGTCAATGGGTACATGCACGATAACATCTCCACGCGTGTGGGTTGGAAGATGAGCTATGAGCTATGGTGCCCTACTAATCACCGCCAACTTTTTCCATCCCAGAGTCTTAGAGTCAGTGGGTACATGCACGATAACATCTTCACGCGTGTGGGTTGGAAGATGAGCTATGGAAGATGAGCTATGGAAGACGAGCTATGAGCTATGGTGCCCTACTAATCACCGCCAACTTTTTCCATCCCAGAGTCTTAGAGTCAGTGGGTACATGCACGATAACATCTCCACGCGTGTGGGTTGGAAGATGAGCTATGGAAACCTTCAAAATTGCCCTACTAATCACCGCCAACTTTTTCCATCCCAGAGTCTTAGAGTCAGTGGGTACATGCACGATAACATCTCCACGCGTGTGGGTTGGAAGATGAGCTATGGAAACCTTCAAAATTGCCCTACTAATCACCGCCAACTTTTTCCATCCCAGAGTCTCAGAGTCAATGGGTACATGCACGAAAACATCTCCACGCGTGTGGGTTGGAAAATAAGCTATGGAAGATGAGCTATGAGCTATGGTGCCCTACTAATCACCGCCAACTTTTTCCATCCCAGAGTCTTAGAGTCAGTGGGTACATGCACGATAACATCTCCACGCGTGTGGGTTGGAAGATGAGCTATGGAAGATGAGCTATGAGCTATGGTGCCCTACTAATCACCGCCAACTTTTTCCATCCCAGAGTCTAAGAGTCAGTGGGTACATGCACGATAACATCTCCACGCGTGTGGGTTGGAAGATGAGCTATGGAAGATGAGCTATGAGCTATGGTGCCCTACTAATCACCGACAACTTTTTCCATCCCAGAGTCTTAGAGTCACTGGGTACATGCACGATAACATCTCCACGCGTGTGGGTTGGAAGATGAGCTATGGAAACCTTCAAAATTGCCCTACTAATCACCGCCAACTTTTTCCATCCCAGAGTCTCAGAGTCAATGGGTACATGCACGATAACATCTCCACGCGTGTGGGTTGGAAGATGAGCTATGGAAGATGAGCTATGAGCTATGGTGCCCTACTAATCACCGCCAACTTTTTCCATCCCAGAGTCTTAGGGTCAGTGGGTACATGCACGATAACATCTCCACGCGTGTGGGTTGGAAGATGAGCTATGGAAGATGAGCTATGAGCTATGGTGCCCTACTAATCACCGCCAACTTTTTCCATCCCAGAGTCTTAGAGTCAGTGGGTACATGCACGATAACATCTCCACGCGTGTGGGTTGGAAGATGAGCTATGGAAGATGAGCCATGAGCTATGGTGCCCTACTAATCACCGCCAACTTTTTCCATCCCAGAGTCTTAGAGTCAGTGGCTACATGCACGATAACATCTCCACGCGTGTGGGTTGGAAGATACTAATCACCGCCAACTTTTTCCATCCCAGAGTCTTAGAGTCAGTGGGTACATGCACGATAACATCTCCACGCGTGTGGGTTGGAAGATGAGCTATGAGCTATGGTGCCCTACTAATCACCGCCAACTTTTTCCATCCCAGAGTCTTAGAGTCAGTGGGTACATGCACGATAACATCTCCACGCGTGTGGGTTGGAAGATGAGCTATGGAAACCTTCAAAATTGCCCTACTAATCACCGCCAACTTTTTCCATCCCAGAGTCTCAGAGTCAATGGGTACATGCACGATAACATCTCCACGCGTGTGGGTTGGAAGATGAGCTATGAGCTATGGTGCCCTACTAATCACCGCCAACTTTTTCCATCCCAGAGTCTTAGAGTCAGTGGGTACATGCACGATAACATCTCCACGCGTGTGGGTTGGAAGATGAGCTATGGAAGATGAGCTATGGAAGATGAGCTATGGAAGATGAGCTATGACCTATGGTGCCCTACTAATCACCGCCAACTTTTTCCATCCCAGAGTCTTAGAGTCAGTGGGTACATGCACGATAACATCTCCACGCGTGTGGGTTGGAAGATGAGCTATGGAAACCTTCAAAATTGCCCTACTAATCACCGCCAACTTTTTCCATCCCAGAGTCTTAGAGTCAGTGGGTACATGCACGATAACATCTCCACGCGTGTGGGTTGGAAGATGAGCTATGGAAACCTTCAAAATTGCCCTACTAATCACCGCCAACTTTTTCCATCCCAGAGTCTCAGAGTCAATGGGTACATGCACGAAAACATCTCCACGCGTGTGGGTTGGAAAATGAGCTATGGAAGATGAGCTATGAGCTATGGTGCCCTACTACTCAACGCCAACTTTTTCCATCCCAGAGTCTCAGAGTCAATGGGTACATGCACGATAACATCTCCACGCGTGTGGGTTGGAAGATGAGCTATGGAAGATGAGCTATGAGCTATGGTGCCCTACTAATCACCGCCAACTTTTTCCATCCCAGAGTCTCAGAGTCAATGGGTACATGCACGATAACATCACCACCCGTGTGGGTTGGAAGATGAGCTATGGAAACCTTAAAAATTGCCCTGCTGACCACCGCCAACTTTTTCCATCCCAGAGTCTTAGAGTCAATGGGTACATGCATATGGAAACCTTCAAAATTGCCCTACTAATCACCGCCAACTTTTTCCATCCCAGAGTCTTAGAGTCAGTGGGTACATGCACGATAACATCTCCACGCGTGTGGGTTGGAAGATGAGCTATGGAAACCTTCAAAATTGCCCTACTAATCACCGCCAACTTTTTCCATCCCAGAGTCTTAGAGTCAGTGGGTACATGCACGATAACATCTCCACGCGTGTGGGTTGGAAGATGAGCTATGGAAACCTTCAAAATTGCCCTACTAATCACCGCCAACTTTTTCCATCCCAAATCACCGCCAACTTTTTCCATCCCAGAGTCTCAGAGTCAATGGGTACATGCACGAAAACATCTCCACGCGTGTGGGTTGGAAAATGAGCTATGGAAGATGAGCTATGAGCTATGGTGCCCTACTACTCAACGCCAACTTTTTCCATCCCAGAGTCTCAGAGTCAATGGGTACATGCACGATAACATCTCCACGCGTGTGGGTTGGAAGATGAGCTATGGAAGATGAGCTATGAGCTATGGTGCCCTACTAATCACCGCCAACTTTTTCCATCCCAGAGTCTCAGAGTCAATGGGTACATGCACGATAACATCACCACCCGTGTGGGTTGGAAGATGAGCTATGGAAACCTTAAAAATTGCCCTGCTGACCACCGCCAACTTTTTCCATCCCAGAGTCTTAGAGTCAATGGGTACATGCACGATAATATCTCACGCGTGTGGGTTGGAAGATGAGCTATGGAAACCTTCAAAATTGCCCTACTAATCACCGCCAACTTTTTCCATCCCAGAGTCTCAGAGTCAATGGGTACATGCACGATAACATCACCGCCCGTGTGGGTTGGAAGATGAGCTATGGAAACCTTCAAAATTGCCCTACTAATCACCGCCAACTTTTTCCATCCCAGAGTCTTAGAGTCAATGGGTACATGCACGATAACATCTCCACGCGTGTGGGTTGGAAGATGAGCTATGAGCTATGGTGCCCTACTAATCACCGCCAACTTTTTCCATCCCAGAGTCTCAGAGTCAATGGGTACATGCACGATAACATCTCCACGCGTGTGGGTTGGAAGATGAGCTATGAGCTATGGTGCCCTACTAATCACCGCCAACTTTTTCCATCCCAGAGTCTTAGAGTCAATAGGTACATGCACGATAACATCTCCACGCGTGTGGGTTGAAGATGAGCTATGGAAGATGAGCTATGAGCTATGGTGCCCTACTTATCACCGCCAACTTTTTCCATCCCAGAGTCTCAGAGTCAATGGGTACATGCACGATAACATCTCCACGCGTGTGGGTTGGAAGATGAGCTATGGAAGATGAGCTATGAGCTATGGTGCCCTACTAATCACCGCCAACTTTTTCCATCCCAGAGTCTTAGAGTCAGTGGGTACATGCACGATAACATCACCACCCGTGTGGGTTGGAAGATGAGCTATGGAAACCTTAAAAATTGCCCTGCTGACCACCGCCAACTTTTTCCATCCCAGAGTCTTAGAGTCAATGGGTACATGCACGATAATATCTCCACGCGTGTGGGTTGGAAGATGAGCTATGGAAACTTTCAAAATTGCCCTACTAATCACCGCCACTTTTTCCATCCCAGAGTCTCAGAGTCAATGGGTACATGCACGATAACATCACCGCCCGTGTGGATTGGAAGATGAGCTATGGAAGATGAGCTATGAGCTATGGTACCCTACTAATCACCGCCAACTTTTTCCATCCCAGAGTCTTAGAGTCAATGGGTACATGCACGATAACATCTCCACGCGTGTGGGTTGGAAGATGAGCTATGAGCTATGGTGCCCTACTAATCACCGCCAACTTTTTCCATCCCAGAGTCTCAGAGTCAATGGGTACATGCACGATAACATCTCCACGCGTGTGGGTTGGAAGATGAGCTATGAGCTATGGTGCCCTACTAATCACCGCCAACTTTTTCCATCCCAGAGTCTTAGAGTCAGTGGGTACATGCACGATAACATCTCCACCCGTGTGGGTTGGAAGATGAGCTATGGAAGATGAGCTATGGAAGATGAGCTATGAGCTATGGTGCCCTACTAATCACCGCCAACTTTTTCCATCCCAGAGTCTCAGAGTCAATGGGTACATGCACGATAACATCTCCACGCGTGTGGGTTGGAAAATGAGCTATGGAAGTTGAGCTATGGAAGATGAGCTATGGTGCCCTACTAATCACCGCCAACTTTTTCCATCCCAGAGTCTTAGAGTCAATGGGTACATGCACGATAACATCTCCACGCGTGTGGGTTGGAAGATGAGCTATGGAAACCTTCAAAATTGCCCTACTAATCACCGCCAACTTTTTCCATCCAGAGTCTCAGAGTCAGTGGCTACATGCACGATAACATCTCCACGTGTGTGGGTTGGAAGATGAGCTATGGAAGATGAGCTATGAGCTATGGTGCCCTACTAATCACCGCCAACTTTTTCCATCCCAGAGTCTTAGAGTCAATGGGTACATGCACGATAACATCTCCACGCGTGTGGGTTGGAAGATGAGCTATGGAAGATGAGCTATGAGCTATGGTGCCCTACTACTCAACGCCAACTTTTTCCATCCCAGAGTCTCAGAGTCAATGGGTACATGCACGATAACATCTCCACGCGTGTGGGTTGGAAGATGAGCTATGGAAGATGAGCTATGAGCTATGGTGCCCTACTAATCACCGCCAACTTTTTTCCATCCCAGAGTCTTAGAGTCAGTGGGTACATGCACGATAACATCACCACCCGTGTGGGTTGGAAGATGAGCTATGGAAACCTTCAAAATTGCCCTACTAATCACCGCCAACTTTTTCCATCCCAGAGTCTCAGAGTCAATGGGTACATGCACGATAACATCACCGCCCGTGTGGATTGGAAGATGAGCTATGGAAGCGTTCAAAATTGCCCTACTGACCACCGCCAACTTTTTCCATCCCAGAGTCTCAGAGTCAATGGGTACATGCACGATAACATCTCCACGCGTGTGGGTTGGAAGATGAGCTATGGAAACCTTCAAAATTGCCCTACTAATCACCGCCAACTTTTTCCATCCCAGAGTCTTAGAGTCAATGGGTACATGCACGATAATATCACCGCCCGTGTGGATTGGAAGATGAGCTATGGAAACCTTCAAAATTGCCCTACTAATCACCGCCAACTTTTTCCATCCCAGAGTCTTAGAGTCAATGGGTACATGCACGATAACATCTCCACGCGTGTGGGTTGGAAGATGAGCTATGGAAACCTTCAAAATTGCCCTACTAATCACCGCCAACTTTTTCCATCCCAGAGTCTTAGAGTCAATGGGTACATGCACGATAATATCTCCACGCGTGTGGGTTGGAAGATGAGCTATGAGCTATGGTGCCCTACTAATCACCGCCAACTTTTTCCATCCCAGAGTCTCAGAGTCAATGGGTACATGCACGATAACATCTCCACGCGTGTGGGTTGGAAGATGAGCTATGGAAGATGAGCTATGAGCTATGGTGCCCTACTACTCAACGCCAACTTTTTCCATCCCAGAGTCTCAGAGTCAATGGGTACATGCACGATAACATCTCCACGCGTGTGGGTTGGAAGATGAGCTATGGAAACCTTCAAAATTGCCCTACTAATCACCGCCAACTTTTTCCATCCCAGAGTCTCAGAGTCAGTGGCTACATGCACGATAACATCTCCACGCGTGTGGGTTGGAAGATGAGCTATGGAAGATGAGCTATGAGCTATGGTGCCCTACTAATCACCGCCAACTTTTTCCATCCCAGAGTCTTAGAGTCAGTGGGTACATGCACGATAACATCTCCACGCGTGTGGGTTGGAAGATGAGCTATGGAAACCTTCAAAATTGCCCTACTAATCACCGCCAACTTTTTCCATCCCAGAGTCTCAGAGTCAGTGGGTACATGCACGATAACATCACCGCCCGTGTGGATTAGAAGATGAGCTATGGAAGCGTTCAAAATTGCCCTACTGACCACCGCCAACTTTTTCCATCCCAGAGTCTCAGAGTCAATGGGTACATGCACGATAACATCTCCACGCGTGTGGGTTGGAAGATGAGCTATGGAAGATGAGCTATGAGCTATGGTGCCCTACTAATCACCGCCAACTTTTCCATCCCAGAGTCTCAGAGTCAATGGGTACATGCACGATAACATCACCACCCGTGTGGGTTGGAAGATGAGCTATGGAAGATGAGCTTTGGAAGATGAGCTATGAGCTGTGGTGCCCTACTACTCAACGCCAACTTTTTCCATCCCAGAGTCTCAGAGTCAATGGGTACATGCACGATAACATCTCCACGCGTGTGGGTTGGAAGATGAGCTATGGAAGATGAGCTATGAGCTATGGTGCCCTACTAATCACCGCCAACTTTTTCCATCCCAGAGTCTCAGAGTCAATGGGTACATGCACGATAACATCACCACCCGTGTGGGTTGGAAGATGAGCTATGGAAAATGAGCTATGAGCTATGGTGCCCTACTACTCAACGCCAACTTTTTCCATCCCAGAGTCTCAGAGTCAATGGGTACATGCACGATAACATCTCCACGCGTGTGGGTTGGAAGATGAGCTATGGAAGATGAGCTATGAGCTATGGTGCCCTACTAATCACCGCCAACTTTTTTCCATCCCAGAGTCTCAGAGTCAATGGGTACATGCACGATAACATCTCCACGCGTGTGGGTTGGAAGATGAGCTATGGAAGATGAGCTATGGAAG
>CAKAIZ010000394.1:0-13897 GCA_916610145.1 Eristalis arbustorum | reverse complement strand
AGATCAAAAACTTTCATAGAAATTTAGGAAATGCGGGTTTCAGCGCAGTATATATATAATATAAAAATATTGAGAAAATAATCAGATTTTCCATGAAAAATCTTGGTAAAGGAGCAGAAAAAATTATATGAAAAGAAGAAACTAGTAAAAATCACAAAAAAAAGTTGGTTAAAGATCAAAAACTTTCATAGTAGTTTAGGAAATGCCGGTTTCAGCGCAGTATATATATAAAAATAGCAGTATAAATATAAAAATATTGAGAAAATAATCAGATTTTCCATGAAAAATGTAGGTAAAAGAGCAGAAACAGTTAAATGAAAAGAAGAAAACTAGTAAAAATCACAGGAAAAAAGTTGGTTAAAGATCAAAAACTTTCATAGCAATTTAGGGAAATTGCTGGTTTCAGCACAGTATATATATAAAAATAGCAGTATAATATAGAAAATATTGAGAAAATAATCAGATTTTCCATGAAAAAAGTATGTAGAAAGAGCAGAAAAAGTTATATGAAAAGAAGAAACTAGTAAAAAATGACAGGAAAAAGGTTGGTTAAAGATCAAAAACTTTCATAGTAGTTTAGGAAATGCGGGTTTCAGCGCAGTATATATATATAATATAAAAATATTGAGAAAAATAATCGAGATTTTCCATGAAAAATCTTGGTAAAGGAGCAGAAAAAGTTATATGAAAAGAAGAAACTAGTAAAAAATCCACAAAAAAAGTAGGTTAAAGATCAAAAACGTTCATAGTAGTTTAGGAAATGCGGGTTTTCAGCGCAGTATATATATATAATATAAAAATATTGGAGAAAATAATCAGATTTTCCATGAAAAAATCTTGGTAAAGGAGCAAAAAAAGTTATATGAAAAGAAGAAACTAGTAAAAATCACAAAAAAAAGTTGGTCAAAGATCAAAAACTTTCATAGTAGTTTAGGAAATGTGGGTTTCAGCGCAGTATATATATATAATATAAAAATATTGAGAAAATAATCAGATTTTCCATGAAAAATCTTGGTAAAGGAGCAGAAAAAGTTATATGAAAAGAAGAAACTAGTAAAAATCACAAAAAAAAAGTTGGTTAAAGATCAAAAACTTCATAGTAGTTTAGGAAATGCGGGTTTCAGCGAGTTTATATATATATATAATATAAAAATATTGAGAAAATAATCAGATTTTACATGAAAAATGTAGGTAAAAGAGCAGAAAAAGTTATATGAAAAGAAGAAACTAGTAAAAATCACAGGAAAAAGTTGGTAGAAGATCAAAAACTTTCATAGTAGTTTAGGAAATGCGGGTTTCAGGCGCAGTATATATATATATAAACATAAAAATATTGAGAAAACAATCAGATTTTCCATGAAAAAAGTAGGTAAAAGAGCAGAAAAAGTTATATGAAAAGAAGAAACTAGTAAAAATCACAGGAAAAAGTTGGTAAAAGATCAAAAACTTGATGAAAAACTTTCATAGTAGCTTAGGAAATGCGGGTTTCAGCGCAGTATATATATAAAAATAGCAGTATAATATAAAAATATTGAGAAAATAATCAGATTTTCCATGAAAAATGTTGGTAAAAGAGCAGAAAAAGTTATATGAAAAGAAGAAACTAGTAAAAATCACGCAGGTTTCAGCGCATTATATATAAAAATAGCAGTATAGTATACAAATATTGAGAAAATAATCAGATTTTCCATGAAAAACGTAGGTAAAAGAGCAGAAAAAGTTATATGAAAAGAAGAAACTAGTAGAAATCACAGGAAAAAGTTGGTTAAAGATCAAAAACTTTCAAAGTAGTATAGGACATGCGGGTTTTCTGCGCAGAATATATATATAATATAAAAATATTGAGAAAATGATCAGATTTTCCATGAAAAATTTAGGTAAAAGAGCAGAAAAAGTTATATGAAAAGAAGAAACTAGTAAAAATAACAGGAAAAAGTTGGTTAAAGATCAAAAACTTTCATAGTAGTTTAGGAAATGCGGGTTTCAGCGCAGTATATATATAAAAATAGCAGTATAACATAAAAATGTTGAGAAAATAATCAGATTTTCCATGAAGAATGTAGGTAAAAGAGCAGAAAAAGTTATATGAAAAGAAGAAACTAGCAAAAATCACAGGAAAAAGTTGGTTAAAGATCAAAAACTTTCATAGTCGTTTAGGAAATGCGGGTTTCAGCGCAGTATATATACATATATATATTATATAAAAATATTGAGAAAATAATCAGATTTTCCATGAAAAAAGTAGGTAAAAGAGCAGAAGAAGTTATATGAAAAGAAGAAACTAGTAAAAATGACAGGAAAAAGTTGGTTAAAGATCGAAAACTTTCATAGTAGTTTAGGAAATGCGGGTTTCAGCGCAGTATATATATAAAAATAGCAGTATAATATAAAAATATTGAGAAAATAATCAGATTTTCCATGAAAAATGTAGGTAAAAGAGCAGAAAAAGTTATATGAAAAGAAGAAACTAGTAAAAATCACAGGAATAAGTTGGTTAAAGATCAAAAACTTTCATAGTAGTTTAGGAAATGCGGGTTTCAGCGCAGTATATATTTATATAATATAAAAATATTGAGAAAATAATCAGATTTTCCATGAAAAATGTAGGTAAAAGAGCAGAAAAAGTTATATGAAAAGAAGAAACTAGT
This sequence comes from Eristalis arbustorum, assembly GCA_916610145.1. Taxonomy (NCBI): domain Eukaryota; kingdom Metazoa; phylum Arthropoda; class Insecta; order Diptera; family Syrphidae; genus Eristalis; species Eristalis arbustorum. The sequence goes on along the minus strand of CAKAIZ010000394.1, from coordinate 11,249 downwards.
AAAAATCACAGGAAAAAGTTGTTTAAAGATCAAAATCTTTCATAGTAATTTAGGAAATGCGGGTTTCAGCGCAGTATATATTTATATAATATAAAAATATTGAGAAAATAATCAGATTTTCCATGAAAAATGTAGGTAAAAGAGCAGAAAAAGTTATATGAAAAGAAGAAACTAGTAAAAATCACAGGAAAAAGTTGGTTAAAGATCAAAAACTTTCATAGTAGTTTAGGAAATGCGGGTTTCAGCGCAGAATATATATATAATATAAAAATATTGAGAAAATAATCAGATTTTCCATGAAAAAAGTAGGTAAAAGAGCAGAAAAAGTTATATGAAAAGAAGAAACTAGTAAAAATCACAGGAAGAAGTTGGTTAAAGATCAAAAACTTTCATAGTAGTTTAGGAAATGCGGGTTTCAGCCCAGTATATATATAATATAAAAATATTGAGAAAATAATCAGATTTTCCATGAAAAAAGTGGGTAAAAGAGCAGAGAAAGTTATATTAAAAGAAGAAACTAGTTAAAATCACAGGAAAAAGTTTTTTAAAGATCAAAAAACTATCATAGCAGTTTAGGAAATGCGGGTTTCAGCGCCGTATATATATATAATACAAAAATATTGAGAAAATAATCAGATTTTCCATGAAAAATGTAGGTAAAAGAGCAGAAAAAGTTATATGAAAAGAAGAGACTAGTAAAAACCACAGGAAAAAGTTGGTTAAAGATCAAAAACTTTCATAGTAGTTTAGGAAATGCGGGTTTCAGCGCAGTATATATATAATATAAAAATATTGAGAAAATAATCAGATTTTCCATGATAAATGTAGGTAAAACAGCAGAAAAAGTTATATGAAAAGAAGAAACTAGTAAAAATCACAGGAAAAAGTTGGTTAAAGATGAAAAACTTTCATAGTAGTTTAGGAAATGCGGGTTTCAGCCCAGTATATATATAATATAAACATATTGAGAAAATAATCAGATTTTCCATGAAAAAAGTAGGTAAAAGAGCAGAGAAAGTTATATTAAAAGAAGAAACTAGTTAAAATCACAGGAAGAAATTGGTTAAAGATCAAAAACTATCATAGCAGTTTAGGAAATGCGGGTTTCAGCGCAGTATATATATAATAAAAAAATATTGAGAAAATAATCAGATTTTCCATGAAAAAAGTAGGTAAAAGAGCAGAAAAAGTTATATGAAAAGAAGAAACTAGTTAAAATCACAGGAAAAAGTTTTTTAAATATCAAAAACTATCATAGCAGTTTAGGAAATGCGGGTTTCAGCGCCGTATATATATATAATATAAAAATATTGAGAAAATAATCAGATTTTCCATGAAAAATGTAGGTAAAAGAGCAGAAAAAGTTATATGAAAAGAAGAGACTAGTAAAAACCACAGGAAAAAGTTGGTTAAAGATCAAAAACTTTCATAGTAGTTTAGGAAATGCGGGTTTCAGCGCAGTATATATATATAATATAAAAATATTGAGAAAATAATCACATTTTCCATGAAAAATGTAGGTAAAAGAGCAAAAAAAGTTATATGAAAAGAAGAAACTAGTAAAAATCACAGGAAAAGGTTGGTTAAAGATCAACAACTTTCATAGTAGTTTAGGAAATGCGGGTTTCCGCGCAGTATATATATATAATATAAAAATATTGAGAAAATAATCAGATTTTCCATGAAAATGTAGGTAAAAGAGCAGAAGACGTTATATGAAAAGAAGAAACTAGTAAAAATCACAGGAAAAAGTTGGTTAAAGATCAAAAACTTTCATAGTAGTTTAGGAAATGCGGGTTTCAGCGCAGTATATATATAATATAAAAATATTGAGAAAATAATCAGATTTTCCATGAAAAATGTAGGTAAAAGAGCAGAAAATGTTATACGAAAATAAGAAACTAGTAAAAATCACAGGAAAAAGTTGGCTAAAGATCAAAAACTTTCATAGTAGTTTAGGAAATGCGGGTTTCAGCGCAGTATATATATATATATATAATATAAAAATATTGAGAAAATAATCAGATTTTCCATGAAAAATGTAGGTAAAAGAGCAGAAAATGTTATATGAAAAGAAGAAACTAGTAAAAATCACAGGAAAAAGTTGGTAAAAGATCAAAAACTTTCATAGTAGTTTAGGAAATGCGGGTTTCAGCGCAGTATATATATAAAAATAGCAGTATAATATAAAAATATTGAGAAAATAATCAGATTTTCCATGAAAAATGTAGGTAAAAGAGCAGAAACAGTTAAATGAAAAGAAGAAACTAGTAAAAATCACAGGAAAAAGTTGGTTAAAGATCAAAAACTTTCATAGCAATTTAGGAAATGCGGGTTTCAGCGCAGTATATATATAAAAATAGCAGTATAATATAAAAATATTGAGAAAATAATCAGATTTTCCATGAAAAAAGTATGTAAAAGAGCATAAAAAGTTATATCAAAAGAAGAAACTAGTAAAAATGACAGGAAAAAGTTGGTTAAAGATCAAAAACTTTCATAGTAGTTTAGGAAATGCGGGTTTCAGCGCAGTATATATATAAAAATAGCAGTATAATATAAAAATATTGAGAAAATAATCAGATTTTCCATGTAAAAAGTAGGTAAAAGAGCAGAAAAAGTTATATGAAAAGAAAAAACTAGTAAAAATGACAGGAAAAAGTTGGTTAAAGATCAAAAACTTTCATAGTAGTTTAATAAATGTGGGTTTCAGCGCAGTATATATATAAAAATAGCAGTATAATATAAAAATATTGAGAAAGTAATCAGATTTTCCATGAAAAAAGTGGGTAAGAGAGCAGAAAAAGATATATGAAAAGAAGAAACTAGTAAAAATAACAGGAAAAAGTTGGTTAAAGATCAAAAACTTTCATAGTAGTTTAGGAAATGCGGGTTTCAGCGCAGTATATATATAATATAAAAATATTGAGAAAATAATCAGATTTTCCATGAAAAATCTTGGTAAAGGAGCAGAAAAAGTTATATGAAAAGAAGAAACTAGTAAAAATCACAAAAAAAAGTTGGTTAAAGATCAAAAACTTTCATAGTAGTTTAGGAAATGCGGGTTTCAGCGCAGTATATATATATATATATAATATAAAAATATTGAGAAAATAATCAGATTTTCCATGAAAAATGTAGGTAAAAGAGCAGAAAAAGTTATATGAAAAGAAGAAACTAGTAAAAATCACAGGAAAAAGTTGGTAAAAGATCAAAAACTTTCATAGTAGTTAAGGAAATGCGGGTTTCAGCGCAGCATATATATATATATAATATAAAAATATTGAGAAAATAATCAGATTTTCCATGAAAAATGTAGGTAAAAGAGCAGAAAAAGTTATATGAATAGAAGAAACTAATAAAAATCACAGGAAAAAGTTGGTTAAAGATCAAAAACTTTCATTGTAGTTTAGGAAATGCGGGTTTCAGCGCAGTATATATATATATATATATATAACATAAAAATATTGAGAAAATAATCAGATTTTCCATGAAAAAAGTAGGTAAAAGAGCAGAAAAAGTTATATGAAAAGAAGAAGCTAGTAAAAATCACAGGAAAAAGTTGGTTAAAGATCAAAAACTTTCATAGTAGTTTAGGAAGTGCGGGTTTCAGCGCAGTATATATATATATAATACAAAAATATTGAGAAAATAATCAGATTTTCCATGAAAAATGTAGGTAAAAGAGCAGAAAAAGTTATATGAAAAGAAGAAACTAGTAAAAATCACAGGAAAAAGTTGGTTAAAGATCAAAAACTTTCATAGTAGTTTAGGAAATGCATGTTTCAGCGCAGTATATACATATATAATATAAAAATATTGAGAAAATAATCAGATTTTCCATGAAAAATTTACGTAAAAGAGCAGAAAAAGTTATATGAAAAGAAGAAACTAGTAAAAATCACAGGAAAAAGTTGGTTAAAGATCAAAAACTTTCATACTAGTATAGGAAATGCGGGTTTCAGCGCAGTATATATATATAATATAAAAATATTGAGAAAATAATCAGATTTTCCATGAAAAATGTAGGTAAAAGAGCAGAAAAAGTTATATGAAAAGAAGAAACTAGTAAAAATCACAGTAAAAAGTTGGTTACAGATCAAAAACTTTCATAGTAGTTAAGGAAATGCGGGTTTCAGCGCAGAATATATATAAAAATAGCAGTATAATATGAAAATATTGAGAAAATAATCAGATTTTCCATGAAAAATGTAGGTAAAAGAGCAGAAAAAGTTATATGAAAAGAAGAAACTAGTAAAAATTACAGGAAAAAGTTGGTTAAAGATCAAAAACTTTCATAGTAGTTTAGGAAATGCGGGATTCAGCGTAGTATATATATATATATAATATAAAAATATTGAGAAAATAATCAGATTTTCCATGAAAAAAGTAGGTAAAAGAGCAGAAAAAGTTATATGAAAAGAAGAAGCTAGTAAAAATCACAGGATAAAGTTGGTTAAAGATCAAAAACTTTCATACTAGTATAGGAAATGCGGGTTTCAGCGCAGTATATATATATAATATAAAAATATTGAAAAAATAATCAGATTTTCCATGAAAATGTAGGTAAAAGAGCAGAAGACGTTATATGAAAAGAAGAAACTAGTAAAAATCACAGGAAAAAGTTGGTTAAAGATCAAAAATTTCATAGTAGTTTAGGAAATGCGGGTTTCAGCGCAGTATATATATAATATAAAAATATTGAGAAAATAATCAGATTTTCCATGAAAAATGTAGGTAAAAGAGCAGAAAATGTTATACGAAAATAAGAAACTAGTAAAAATCACAGGAAAAAGTTGGCTAAAGATCAAAAACTTTCATAGTAGTTTAGGAAATGCGGGTTTCAGCGCAGTATATATATATATATATAATATAAAAATATTGAGAAAATAATCAGATTTTGCATGAAAAATGTAGGTAAAAGAGCAGAAAAAGTTATATGAAAAGAAGAAACTAGTAAAAATCACAGGAAAAAGTTGGTAAAAGATCAAAAACTTTCATAGTAGTTTAGGAAATGCGGGTTTCAGCGCAGTATATATATAAAAATAGCAGTATAATATAAAAATATTGAGAAAATAATCAGATTTTCCATGAAAAATGTAGGTAAAAGAGCAGAAAAAGTTAAATGAAAAGAAGAAACTAGTAAAAATCACAGGAAAAAGTTGGTTAAAGATCAAAAACTTTCATAGCAATTTAGGAAATGCGGGTTTCAGCGCAGTATATATATAAAAATAGCAGTATAATATAAAAATATTGAGAAAATAATCAGATTTTCCATGAAAAAAGTATGTAAAAGAGCATAAAAAGTTATATCAAAAGAAGAAACTAGTAAAAATGACAGGAAAAAGTTGGTTAAAGATCAAAAACTTTCATAGTAGTTTAGGAAATGCGGGTTTCAGCGCAGTATACATATAAAAATAGCAGTATAATATAAAAATATTGAGAAAATAATCAGATTTTCCATGTAAAAAGTAGGTAAAAGAGCAGAAAAAGTTATATGAAAAGAAAAAACTAGTAAAAATGACAGGAAAAAGTTGGTTAAAGATCAAAAACTTTCATAGTAGTTTAATAAATGTGGGTTTCAGCGCAGTATATATATAAAAATAGCAGTATAATATAAAAATATTGAGAAAATAATCAGATTTTCCATGAAAAAAGTGGGTAAGAGAGCAGAAAAAGATATATGAAAAGAAGAAACTAGTAAAAATCACAGGAAAAAGTTGGTTAAGGATCATTTCATAGTAGTTTAGGAAATATATATTTTTTATATATATATATAATACAAAAATATTGAGAAAATAATCAGATTTTCCATGAAAAATGTAGGTAAAAGAGCAGAAAAAGTTATATGAAAAGAAGAAACTAGTAAAAATCACAGGAAAAAGTTGGTTAAAGATCAAAAACTTTCATAGTAGTTTAGGAAATGCATGTTTCAGCGCAGTATATACTTCAAACTCCCATTCCAGAAGAGGATATCCCTGCAAACGAGAATACTCCCAAAATAGATCCCCTCAATCAGCCAATCGTGATTATCTGCATTGCCACAGCTCGCTCGATGTGCATTCTAACAGTCACTGAAAAAAAAAATGCACCCATTCCCCCACGCCTCCAGTCAGGCGTGCGGTCATGCCGAGACTTTCAATCACGTCCCAAGCCAAAGCCACGTCCGCCCGTCACATGACACAATTCAAGCCCAAAATCATACATTGCATCACTCAATCGATTCATGAAAAAATAATTTTCCACATCATCGGATGTAGTCACCGGCCCGGCCCGCCAAAAGAACCACGAGTTCATCAGGGAGAAAGAAAAAAATCCAACCATTAATTCATCTAAATTGAAATGAAAAGTGAAACTATCCGTCACCGCAGCTGCCTCCGGAATCGGTGTGGCGCATAGGGAAACACCAGCTAAACCAGCTAATGCCAGCAAACTCTGCACCTGCCCGCCCCGGCTTTGTGCATCGTAATCGCATTCATTGGGCTTCGAACAAAACCCATCCGAAAATTGCCCAAAAAAATTGAAAAAAAAGCGGAATCCAATCCAACAGATTCCCAAAAAAGGCAAAAGATACTAACAGACACATACGCGCGGCTACCCAACTACATGTGTGTATCTCATCCGCAAATCGCCGACTCAAAATTGATATGCCGTGCACAGCAGTTGTCCGGTATTGGTTGACTATCCAGCTCCAGGTATGTGCCCGGGCCTCGGTGGAACGTGCCCTGCATTAATGTCTCGATTCATTTCGGTTTGCATTTTGTTTTGTATCTCGAACAAAACTTTCATAAAAAAAGAGTGACCGCAGAGCTCAGCCGCTGTGGGGCTCGGTGCATGGGGCTAGGTGGTCCGGATCATGGCTGGCTCTTGGCGGATACGGCCAGACTGCGGAAATGTTGCAACACCCCGTGGTGTGGCCGTTTAATGGAATGAATGTTGCATTCAGCGGTTTTTCGCTGATTCAGCGTTGGGGCGGATGAGAAACAATGCGAGGTGATTAGTCATCATTTGGAACGGGAGGCCACGGAATGGGGTTGGCGGTTGGGACTTCGGCTTGAACTGTGAATTGCTCAATTGATGCGTATTTTTTCTTATCTCCGGCCTGGAATTGTTGGAGCGAGGATGTTAAGGAATTGCTGTCAATAAGTGGCAATACTTTAGTTCCTTTACACTCGATGGTGAAGTTTGTAAAGAGCTCAAGGAAGACATCCAAAGTCGAGGTTGAAAACCAAACAGAACATCTCGCCGGACCGACGACTATAGAGGTGACATTAGAAAATACGGGCAGTGGAACGCAAAAGGCTGACATAAGTTTGTCAAAGGAAGGTATAGAGTGTGATCAGATACGAGATCAAGAAGTGTAATCAAGAACGAGACTTCGCCGCAAATGCAAGCCAAAAGCATAGAAAACCCCCTTTAGACGCGTGCATAAACTTTAAAATCAGGACAAACGGCAATGGAGTGTTCAAACTAAATTTAAAAAAACCTTAAATGTAGCTTCGACATAAGTCAGTTCACTATGAGTTACCAAGCTAAGCTAACCCAAGACAATGGTGAACTGTCAAATGAGCTATCACACAAAACAATTGCCAATTTATTTAACGGCCAAAAGGCGAATAAAATCTATAACCTGTCCTATCGAATTGAGTCGAGTACCATTCGACCTCGTGTGCAATACAACTAGATTGCAGAGATTTATGAAAAAATGCAATGAAGCAACACAACAAAAAAAAGAAGTTTCCTCCGCAGTGTGTCCATTTCCGGCATCGATTCTATTCATTATTTGTGTTATTAGGCTTCGATATAGCACTTACTGTTTTTATGCATGAAGACCATGGTTTTTAGGGTTGCTCCTCCGTAAATTTCATAAAGTCCCCCTTCATCAGTGCGCCTCATCCATCACGATTAAGGAATTCTTTTGAATAGAACATGAACAATTGTAGCCCGTCTGTCGAGGCATATGGTCATATCATTTGTTGATATTACTTATGAACCAGGACTTTGCCTTTTTTATCGCAATGGTTTCTATCTAAACAGCCACACCGTGGCCAAGAAACCTCAAGGAAGAGGCAATGTGGACGTCTTCGTCACCTACAGTCATTCCTTCGCAAATCTGTGTAGATACATAATCCGATCTTGAAGGAGTGCTGATGGAAAATTTCTTCGTGATGATAACTTGGGGTGGTAGCCGATTGGAGTCATAAAAATCACAGTTGAAGTGTTGAGTATCAGGGCTGTGGTGACTGCTACTTTTTACAAGATCATTCCAGTGGAGGAAAGTGGACGAATAAATAGTTGAAAGAGACTGCAATATTTTGATTTTAAAAATCAATTGACTTCGTGCTTGGGATTATTCATTTCCTGAACTCCCTTTCAGGTGTAGACTTCAATATCTAAATCATTATTCTTTTTGAAGTCTTGATTGGATTAATCTTTATGAGCAGTCTATTGATTTGAAATCAAGTGAATGCAACTCTATCGACTGACAGTGCATTCACTTGCGTCACTTTGAAGACTTTGCGATTGATTTGAAGTCACCCGCATTCAGTGGTAGTCTTTTGGACTTCAACGATTTTTGTTGCAGTCTTTGGGATTTGAGCAGGTTTTAACAAGTCAGATAGAAACACGAATCACACTTGTATATGGAGTATAATGGGCTTTTAGGTTTAGAATAAGAAGATATACTTCCTCGTTAGATAAAAGTATGAGTGAAATCGTATAACTAGCGATTCTTCGATTTTTTTAACAAAATCCATTGGAAAAACCTTTTAAGGGATTGTCGCTAAATATCCTCTTATACAACACTCCGCTTTTATGTAATGAGTGACGTGGAAGATGCGATTGTTGCCTCGGTTTCTTGCCCATTGGTAAAACGCAAGTGGGTATCAGCACTTAATTCAGAGTTTAATGACACCAAAATAACGAAATTAAGTTAATTAGTCAGAAAAAGAATTGCTTCCGAAAATGATCAAAGCTCGTCTACAAATAATGAGAACACAATCAGTGAAGGTAAAATTCCATATTTTAATTTTGGCATTGCTCGTAACAAGATCAAAGCTTCCATTTGCTTCCATAATATAAAAATATTGAGAAAATAATCAGATTTTCCATGAAAAATTTACGTAAAAGAGCAGAAAAAGTTATATGAAAAGAAGAAACTAGTAAAAATCACAGGAAAAAGTTGGTTTAAGATCAAAAACTTTCATACTAGTATAGGAAATGCGGGTTTCAGCGCAGTATATATATATAATATAAAAATATTGAGAAAATAATCAGATTTTCCATGAAAAATGTAGGTAAAAGAGCAGAAAAAGTTATATGAAAAGAAGAAACTAGTAAAAATCACAGTAAAAAGTTGGTTACAGATCAAAAACTTTCATAGTAGTTTAGGAAATGCGGGTTTCAGCGCAGAATATATATAAAAATAGCAGTATAATATAAAAATATTGAGAAAATAATCAGATTTTCCATGAAAAATGTAGGTAAAAGAGCAGAAAACGTTATATGAAAAGAAGAAACTAGTAAAAATTACAGGAAAAAGTTGGTTAAAGATCAAAAACTTTCATAGTAGTTTAGGAAATGCGGGATTCAGCGTAGTATATATATATATAATATAAAAATATTGAGAAAATAATCAGATTTTCCATGAAAAAAGTATATGAAATATATATGAAAAGAAGAAGCTAGCAAAAATCACAGGATAAAGTTGGTTAAAGATCAAAAACTTTCATACTAGTATAGGAAATGCGGGTTTCAGCGCAGTATATATATATAATATAAAAATATTGAAAAAATAATCAGATTTTCCATGAAATATGTAGGTAAAAGAGCAGAAAAAGTTATATGAAAAGAAGAAGCTAGTAAAAATCACAGGAAAAAGTTGGTTAAAGATAAAAGACTTTCATAGTAGTTTAGGAAATGCGGGTTTCAGCGCAGCATATATATAAAAATAGCAGTATAATATACAAATATTGAGAAAATAATCAGATATTCCATGAAAAAAGTAGGTAAAAGAGCAGAAAAAGTTATATGAAAGGAAGAAGCTAGTAAAAATCACAGGAAAAAGTTGGTTAAAGATCAAAAACGTTCATAGTAGTTTAGGAAATGCGGTTTTCAGCGCAGTATATATATAAAAATAGCAATATAATAGAAAAATATTGAGAAAATAATCAGATTTTCCATGAAAAATGTAGGTAAAAGAGCAGAAAAAGTTATATGAAAAGAAGAAACTAGTAAAAATCAGAGGAAAAAGTTGGTTAAAGATCAAAGACTTTCATAGTAGTTTAGGAAATGCGGGTTTCAGCGCAGCATATATATAAAAATAGCAGTATAATATAAAAATATTGAGAAAATAATCAGATATTCCATGAAAAAAGTAGGTAAAAGAGCAGAAAAAGTTATATGAAAAGAAGAAGCTAGTAAAAATCACAGGATAAAGTTGGTTAAAGATCAAAAACTTTCATAGTAGTTCATGAAATGCGGTTTTCAGCGCAGTATATATATAAAAATAGCAATATAATATAAAAATAGCAATATAATATAAAAATATTGAGAAAATAATCAGATTTTCCATGAAAAAAGTAGGTAAAAGAGCAGAAAAAGTTATATGAAAAAAAGAACCTAGTAAAAATTACAGGAAAAAGTTGGTTAAAGATCAAAAACTTTCATAGTAGTTTAGGAAATGCGGGTTTCAGCGCAGAATATATATAAAAATAGCAGTATAATATAAAAATATTGAGAAAATAATCAGATTTTCCATGAAAAATGTGGGTAAAAGAGCAGAAAATGTTATATGAAAAGAAGAAACTAGTAAAAATCACAGGAAAAAGTTGGTTAAAGATCAAAGACTTTCATAGTAGTTTAGGAAATGCGGGTTTCAGCGCAGTATATATATAAAAATAGCAGTATAATATAAAAAATTTGAGAAAATAATCAGATATTCCATGAAAAAAGTAGGTAAAAAGCAGAAAAAGTTATATGAACAGAAGAAGCTAGTAAAAATCACAGGAAAAAGTTGGTTAAAGATCAAAAACTTTCATAGTAGTTTAGGAAATGCGGGTTTCAGCGCAGTATATGTATAAAAATAGCAATATAATACAAAAATATTGAGAAAATAATCAGATTTTCCATGAAAAAAGTAGGTAAAAGAGCAGAAAAAGCTATATGAAAAAAAGAAGCTAGTAAAAATCACAGAAAAAAGTTGGTTAAAGATCAAAAACTTGCATAGTAGTTTAGGAAATGCGGGGGTT
>CAKAIZ010000393.1:0-63421 GCA_916610145.1 Eristalis arbustorum | reverse complement strand
GAGTCAATGGGTACATGCACGATAACATCTCCACGCGTGTGGGTTGGAAGATGAGCTATGGAAGATGAGCTATGAGCTATGGTGCCCTACTACTCAACGCCAACTTTTTCCATCCGAGAGTCTTAGAGTCAATAGGTACATGCACGATAACATCTCCACGCGTGTGGGTTGGAAGATGAGCTATGAGCTATGGTGCCCTACTAATCACCGCCAACTTTTTCCATCCCAGAGTCTTAGAGTCAGTGGGTACATGCACGATAACATCTCCACCCGTGTGGGTTGGAAGATGAGCTATGGAAACCTTAAAAATTGCCCTGCTGACCACCGCCAACTTTTTCCATCCCAGAGTCTTAGAGTCAATGGGTACATGCACGATAATATCTCAACGCGTGTGGGTTGGAAGATGAGCTATGGAAACCTTCAAAATTGCCCTACTGACCACGGCCAACTTTTTCCATCCCAGATTCTTAGAGTCAATAGGTACATGCACGATAACATCTCCACGCGTGTGGGTTGGAAGATCAGCTATGGAAGATGAGCTATTAAAGATGAGCTATGAGCTATGGTGCCCTACTAATCACCGCCAACTTTTGCCATCCCAGAGTCTCAGAGTCAATGGGTAAATGCACGATAATATCTCCACGCGTGTGGGTTGGAAGATGAGCTATGGAAACCTTCAAAATTGCCCTACTGACCACGGCCAACTTTTTCCATCCAGATTCTTAGAGTCAATAGGTACATGCACGATAACATCTCCACGCGTGTGGGTTGGAAGATGAGCTATGAGCTATGGTGCCCTACTAATCACCGCCAACTTTTTCCATCCCAGAGTCTTAGAGTCAGTGGGTACATGCACGATAACATCTCCACGCGTGTGGGTTGGAAGATGAGCTATGGAAACCTTCAAAATTGCCCTACTGACCACGGCCAACTTTTTCCATCCCAGATTCTTAGAGTCAATAGGTACATGCACGATAACATCTCCACGCGTGTGGGTTGGAAGATGAGCTATGGAAGATGAGCTATGGAAGATGAGCTATGAGCTATGGTGCCCTACTAATCACCGCCAACTTTTTCCATCCCAGAGTCTTAGAGTCAGTGGGTACATGCACGATAACATCTCCACGCGTGTGGGTTGGAAGATGAGCTATGGAAACCTTCAAAATTGCCCTACTAATCACCGCCAACTTTTTCCATCCCAGAGTCTTAGAGTCAATAGGTACATGCACGATAACATCTCCACGCGTGTGGGTTGGAAGATGAGCTATGGAAGATGAGCTATGAGCTATGGTGCCCTACTAATCACCGCCAACTTTTTCCATCCCAGAGTCTTAGAGTCAGTGGGTACATGCACGATAACATCTCCACGCGTGTGGGTTGGAAGATGAGCTATGGAAGATGAGCTATGAGCTATGGTGCCCTACTAATCACCGCCAACTTTTTCCATCCCAGAGTCTTAGAGTCAGTGGGTAAATGCACGATAACATCTCCACGCGTGTGGGTTGGAAGATGAGCTATGGAAACCTTCAAAATTGCCCTACTAATCACCGCCATTTTTTTCCATCCCAGAGTCTTAGAGTCAATAGGTACATGCACGATAACATCTCCACGCGTGTGGGTTGGAAGATGAGCTATGGAAGATGAGCTATGAGCTATGGTGCCCTACTAATCACCGCCAACTTTTGCCATCCCAGAGTCTCAGAGTCAATGGGTACATGCACGATAACATCTCCACGCGTGTGGGTTGGAAGATGAGCTATGGAAGATGAGCTATGAGCTATGGTGCCCTACTAATCACCGCCAACTTTTTCCATCCCAGAGTCTCAGAGTCAATGGGTACATGCACGATAACATCACCACCCGTGTGGGTTGGAAGATGAGCTATGGAAACCTTCAAAATTGCCCTACTAATCACCGCCAACTTTTTCCATCCCAGAGTCTTAGAGTCAGTGGCTACATGCACGATAACATCTCCACGCGTGTGGGTTGGAAGATGAGCTATGGAAGATGAGCTATGAGCTATGGTGCCCTACTAATCACCGCCAACTTTTTCCATCCCAGAGTCTCAGAGTCAATGGGTACATGCACGAAAACATCTCCACGCGTGTGGGTTGGAAAATGAGCTATGGAAGATGAGCTATGAGCTATGGTGCCCTTCTAATCACCGCCAACTTTTTCCATCCAAGAGTCTTAGAGTCAGTGGGTACATGCACGATAACATCTCCACGCGTGTGGGTTGGAAGATGAGCTATGGAAGATGAGCTATGAGCTATGGTGCCCTACTAATCACCGCCAACTTTTTCCATCCCAGAGTCTTAGAGTCAGTGGGTACATGCACGATAACAACTCCACGCGTGTGGGTTGGAAGATGAGCTATGAGCTATGGTGCCCTACTAATCACCGCCAACTTTTTCCATCCCAGAGTCTTAGAGTCAGTGGGTACATGCACGATAACATCTCCACGCGTGTGGGTTGGAAGATGAGCTATGGAAACCTTCAAAATTGCCCCTACTAATCACCGCCAACTTTTTCCATCCCAGAGTCTTAGAGTCAATGGGTACATGCACGATAACATCTCCACGCGTGTGGGTTGGAAGATGAGCTATGGAAACCTTAAAAATTGCCCTACTGACCACGGCCAACTTTTTCCATCCCAGAGTCTCAGAGTCAATGGGTACATGCACGATAACATCACCACCCGTGTGGGTTGGAAGATGAGCTATGGAAGATGAGCTATGAGCTATGGTGCCCTACTAATCACCGCCAACTTTTTCCATCCCAGATTCTTAGAGTCAGTGGCTACATGCACGATAACATCTCCACGCGTGTGGGTTGGAAGATGAGCTATGGAAGATGAGCTATGAGCTATGGTGCCCTACTAATCACCGCCAACTTTTTCCATCCCAGAGTCTTAGAGTCAGTGGGTACATGCACGATAACATCTCCACGCGTGTGGGTTGGAAGATGAGCTATGGAAGATGAGCTATGAGCTATGGTGCCCTACTACTCAACGCCAACTTTTTCCATCCCAGAGTCTCAGAGTCAATGGGTACATGCACGATAACATCTCCACGCGTGTGGGTTGGAAGATGAGCTATGGAAACCTTAAAAATTGCCCTACTGACCACGGCCAACTTTTTCCATCCCAGAGTCTCAGAGTCAATGGGTACATGCACGATAACATCACCACTCGTGTGGGTTGGAAGATGAGCTATGGAAGATGAGCTATGAGCTATGGTGCCCTACTAATCACCGCCAACTTTTTCCATCCCAGAGTCTCAGAGTCAATGGGTACATGCACGATAACATCTCCACGCGTGTGGGTTGGAAGATGAGCTATGGAAGATGAGCTATGGAAGATGAGCTATGAGCTATGGTGCCCTACTAATCACCGCCAACTTTTTCCATCCCAGAGTCTCAGAGTCAATGGGTACATGCACGATAACATCTCCACGCGTGTGGGTTGGAAGATGAGCTATGGAAACCTTCAAAATTGCCCTACTGACCACGGCCAACTTTTTCCATCCCAGATTCTTAGAGTCAATAGGTACATGCACGATAACATCACCACCCGTGTGGGTTGGAAGATGAGCTATGGAAAATGAGCTATGAGCTATGGTGCCCTACTAATCACCGCCAACTTTTTCCATCCCAGAGTCTCAGAGTCAATGGGTACATGCACGATAACATCTCCACGCGTGTGGGTTGGAAGATGAGCTATGGAAGATGAGCTATGAGCTATGGTGCCCTACTAATCACCGCCAACTTTTTCCATCCCAGAGTCTTAGAGTCAATGGGTACATGCACGATAACATCTCCACGCGTGTGGGTTGGAAGATGAGCTATGGAAACCTTCAAAATTGCCCTACTAATCACCGCCAACTTTTTCCATCCCAGAGTCTCAGAGTCAATGGGTACAT
The DNA here is from genome assembly GCA_916610145.1 of Eristalis arbustorum. Taxonomy (NCBI): domain Eukaryota; kingdom Metazoa; phylum Arthropoda; class Insecta; order Diptera; family Syrphidae; genus Eristalis; species Eristalis arbustorum. The sequence goes on along the minus strand of CAKAIZ010000393.1, from coordinate 59,501 downwards.
GCACGAAAACATCTCCACGCGTGTGGGTTGGAAAATGAGCTATGGAAGATGAGCTATGAGCTATGGTGCCCTACTAATCACCGCCAACTTTTTCCATCCCAGAGTCTTAGAGTCAGTGGGTACATGCACGATAACATCTCCACGCGTGTGGGTTGGAAGATGAGCTATGGAAACCTTCAAAATTGCCCTACTAATCACCGCCAACTTTTTCCATCCCAGAGTCTTAGAGTCAATAGGTACATGCACGATAACATCTCCACGCGTGTGGGTTGGAAAATGAGCTATGGAAGATGAGCTATGAGCTATGGTGCCCTACTAATCACCGCCAACTTTTTCCATCCGAGAGTCTTAGAGTCAATAGGTACATGCACGATAACATCTCCACGCGTGTGGGTTGGAAGATGAGCTATGGAAACCTTCAAAATTGCCCTACTAATCACCGCCAACTTTTTCCATCCCAGAGTCTTAGAGTCAATAGGTACATGCACGATAACATCTCCACGCGTGTGGGTTGGAAGATGAGCTATGGAAGATGAGCTATGAGCTATGGTGCCCTACTAATCACCGCCAACTTTTTCCATCCCAGAGTCTCAGAGTCAATGGGTACATGCACGAAAACATCTCCACGCGTGTGGGTTGGAAAATGAGCTATGGAAGATGAGCTATGAGCTATGGTGCCCTACTAATCACCGCCAACTTTTTCCATCCCAGAGTCTCAGAGTCAATGGGTACATGCACGAAAACATCTCCACGCGTGTGGGTTGGAAAATGAGCTATGGAAGATGAGCTATGAGCTATGGTGCCCTACTAATCACCGCCAACTTTTTCCATCCCAGAGTCTTAGAGTCAGTGGGTACATGCACGATAACATCTCCACGCGTGTGGGTTGGAAGATGAGCTATGGAAGATGAGCTATGAGCTATGGTGCCCTACTAATCACCGCCAACTTTTTCCATCCCAGAGTCTTAGAGTCAGTGGGTACATGCACGATAACATCTCCACGCGTGTGGGTTGGAAGATGAGCTATGGAAGATGAGCTATGAGCTATGGTGCCCTACTAATCACCGCCAACTTTTTCCATCCCAGAGTCTTAGAGTCAATGGGTACATGCACGATAACATCTCCACGCGTGTGGGTTGGAAGATGAGCTATGGAAGATGAGCTATGAGCTATGGTGCCCTACTAATCACCGCCAACTTTTTCCATCCCAGAGTCTTAGAGTCAGTGGGTACATGCACGATTACATCTCCACGCGTGTGGGTTGGAAGATGAGCTATGGAAACCTTCAAAATTGCCCTACTAATCACCGCCAACTTTTTCCATCCCAGAGTCTCAGAGTCAATGGGTACATGCACGATAACATCTCCACGCGTGTGGGTTGGAAGATGAGCTATGGAAGATGAGCTATGAGCTATGGAGCCCTACTAATCACCGCCAACTTTTTCCATCCCACAGTCTCAGAGTCAATGGGTACATGCACGATAACATCTCCACGCGTGTGGGTTGGAAGATGAGCTATGAGCTATGGTGCCCTACTAATCAGCGCCAACTTTTTCCATCCCAGAGTCTTAGAGTCAGTGGGTACATGCACGATAACATCTCCACGCGTGTGGGTTGGAAGATGAGCTATGGAAGATGAGCTATGAGCTATGGTGCCCTACTACTCAACGCCAACTTTTTCCATCCCAGAGTCTCAGAGTCAATGGGTACATGCACGATAACATCTCCACGCGTGTGGGTTGGAAGATGAGCTATGGAAACCTTAAAAATTGCCCTACTGACCACGGCCAACTTTTTCCATCCCAGAGTCTCAGAGTCAATGGGTACATGCACGATAACATCACCACCCGTGTGGGTTGGAAGATGAGCTATGGAAGATGAGCTATGAGCTATGGTGCCCTACTAATCACCGCCAACTTTTTCCATCCCAGAGTCTCAGAGTCAATGGGTACATGCACGATAACATCTCCACGCGTGTGGGTTGGAAGATGAGCTATGGAAGATGAGCTATGAGCTATGGTGCCCTACTAATCACCGCCAACTTTTTCCATCCCAGAGTCTCAGAGTCAATGGGTACATGCACGATAACATCTCCACGCGTGTGGGTTGGAAGATGAGCTATGGAAACCTTCAAAATTGCCCTACTGACCACGGCCAACTTTTTCCATCCCAGATTCTTAGAGTCAATAGGTACATGCACGATAACATCACCACCCGTGTGGGTTGGAAGATGAGCTATGGAAGATGAGCTATGAGCTATGGTGCCCTACTAATCACCGCCAACTTTTTCCATCCCAGAGTCTCAGAGTCAATGGGTACATGCACGAAAACATCTCCACGTGTGTGGGTTGGAAAATGAGCTATGGAAGATGAGCTATGAGCTATGGTGCCCTACTAATCACCGCCAACTTTATCCATCCCAGAGTCTCAGAGTCAATGGGTACATGCACGAAAACATCTCCACGCGTGTGGGTTGGAAAATGAGCTATGGAAGATGAGCTATGAGCTATGGTGCCCTACTAAACACCGCCAACTTTTTCCATCCCAGAGTCTTAGAGTCAGTGGGTACATGCACGATAACATCTCCACGCGTGTGGGTTGGAAGATGAGCTATGGAAGATGAGCTATGAGCTATGGTGCCCTACTAATCACCGCCAACTTTTTCCATCCCAGAGTCTTAGAGTCAGTGGGTACATGCACGATAACATCTCCACGCGTGTGGGTTGGAAGATGAGCTATGGAAGATGAGCTATGAGCTATGGTGCCCTACTAATCACCGCCAACTTTTTCCATTCCAGAGTCTTAGAGTCAATGGGTACATGCACGATAACATCTCCACGCGTGTGGGTTGGAAGATGAGCTATGGAAGATGAGCTATGAGCTATGGTGCCCTACTAATCACCGCCAACTTTTTCCATCCCAGAGTCTTAGAGTCAGTGGGTACATGCACGATAACATCTCCACGCGTGTGGGTTGGAAGATGAGCTATGGAAACCTTCAAAATTGCCCTACTGACCACGGCCAACTTTTTCCATCCGAGAGTCTTAGAGTCAATAGGTACATGCACGATAACATCTCCACGCGTGTGGGTTGGAAGATGAGTTATGGAAGATGAGCTATGAGCTATGGTGCCCTACTAATCACCGCCAACTTTTTCCATCCCAGAGTCTCAGAGTCAATGGGTACATGCACGATAACATCACCGCCCGTGTGGATTGGAAGATGAGCTATGGAAGCGTTCAAAATTGCCCTACTGACCACCCCCAACTTTTTCCATCCCAGAGTCTCAGAGTCAATGGGTACATGCACGATAACATCTCCACGCGTGTGGGTTGGAAGATGAGCTATGGAAGATGAGCTATGAGCTATGGTGCCCTACTAATCACCGCCAACTTTTTCCATCCCAGAGTCTCAGAGTCAATGGGTACATGCACGATAACATCTCCACGCGTGTGGGTTGGAAGATGAGCTATGGAAACCTTCAAAATTGCCCTACTAATCACCGCCAACTTTTTCCATCCCAGAGTCTCAGAGTCAATGGGTACATGCACGAAAACATCTCCACGCGTGTGGGTTGGAAAATGAGCTATGGAAGATGAGCTATGAGCTATGGTGCCCTACTAATCACCGCCAACTTTTTCCATCCCAGAGTCTTAGAGTCAGTGGGTACATGCACGATAACATCTCCACGCGTGTGGGTTGGAAGATGAGCTATGGAAACCTTCAAAATTGCCCTACTAATCACCGCCAACTTTTTCCATCCCAGAGTCTTAGAGTCAATAGGTACATGCACGATAACATCTCCACGCGTGTGGGTTGGAAAATGAGCTATGGAAGATGAGCTATGAGCTATGGTGCCCTACTAGTCACCGCCAACTTTTTCCATCCGAGAGTCTTAGAGTCAATAGGTACATGCACGATAACATCTCCACGCGTGTGGGTTGGAAGATGAGCTATGGAAACCTTCAAAATTGCCCTACTAATCACCGCCAACTTTTTCCATCCCAGAGTCTTAGAGTCAATAGGTACATGCACGATAACATCTCCACGCGTGTGGGTTGGAAGATGAGCTATGAGCTATGGTGCCCTACTAATCACCGCCAACTTTTTCCATCCCAGAGTCTCAGAGTCAATGGGTACATGCACGAAAACATCTCCACGTGTGTGGGTTGGAAAATGAGCTATGGAAGATGAGCTATGAGCTATGGTGCCCTACTAATCACCGCCAACTTTATCCATCCCAGAGTCTCAGAGTCAATGGGTACATGCACGAAAACATCTCCACGCGTGTGGGTTGGAAAATGAGCTATGGAAGATGAGCTATGAGCTATGGTGCCCTACTAAACACCGCCAACTTTTTCCATCCCAGAGTCTTAGAGTCAGTGGGTACATGCACGATAACATCTCCACGCGTGTGGGTTGGAAGATGAGCTATGGAAGATGAGCTATGAGCTATGGTGCCCTACTAATCAGCGCCAACTTTTTCCATCCCAGAGTCTTAGAGTCAGTGGGTACATGCACGATAACATCTCCACGCGTGTGGGTTGGAAGATGAGCTATGGAAGATGAGCTATGAGCTATGGAGCCCTACTAATCACCGCCAACTTTTTCCATCCCACAGTCTCAGAGTCAATGGGTACATGCACGATAACATCTCCACGCGTGTGGGTTGGAAGATGAGCTATGAGCTATGGTGCCCTACTAATCAGCGCCAACTTTTTCCATCCCAGAGTCTTAGAGTCAGTGGGTACATGCACGATAACATCTCCACGCGTGTGGGTTGGAAGATGAGCTATGGAAGATGAGCTATGAGCTATGGTGCCCTACTACTCAACGCCAACTTTTTCCATCCCAGAGTCTCAGAGTCAATGGGTACATGCACGATAACATCTCCACGCGTGTGGGTTGGAAGATGAGCTATGGAAACCTTAAAAATTGCCCTACTGACCACGGCCAACTTTTTCCATCCCAGAGTCTCAGAGTCAATGGGTACATGCACGATAACATCACCACCCGTGTGGGTTGGAAGATGAGCTATGGAAGATGAGCTATGAGCTATGGTGCCCTACTAATCACCGCCAACTTTTTCCATCCCAGAGTCTCAGAGTCAATGGGTACATGCACGATAACATCTCCACGCGTGTGGGTTGGAAGATGAGCTATGGAAGATGAGCTATGAGCTATGGTGCCCTACTAATCACCGCCAACTTTTTCCATCCCAGAGTCTCAGAGTCAATGGGTACATGCACGATAACATCTCCACGCGTGTGGGTTGGAAGATGAGCTATGGAAACCTTCAAAATTGCCCTACTGACCACGGCCAACTTTTTCCATCCCAGATTCTTAGAGTCAATAGGTACATGCACGATAACATCACCACCCGTGTGGGTTGGAAGATGAGCTATGGAAGATGAGCTATGAGCTATGGTGCCCTACTAATCACCGCCAACTTTTTCCATCCCAGAGTCTCAGAGTCAATGGGTACATGCACGAAAACATCTCCACGTGTGTGGGTTGGAAAATGAGCTATGGAAGATGAGCTATGAGCTATGGTGCCCTACTAATCACCGCCAACTTTATCCATCCCAGAGTCTCAGAGTCAATGGGTACATGCACGAAAACATCTCCACGCGTGTGGGTTGGAAAATGAGCTATGGAAGATGAGCTATGAGCTATGGTGCCCTACTAAACACCGCCAACTTTTTCCATCCCAGAGTCTTAGAGTCAGTGGGTACATGCACGATAACATCTCCACGCGTGTGGGTTGGAAGATGAGCTATGGAAGATGAGCTATGAGCTATGGTGCCCTACTAATCACCGCCAACTTTTTCCATCCCAGAGTCTTAGAGTCAGTGGGTACATGCACGATAACATCTCCACGCGTGTGGGTTGGAAGATGAGCTATGGAAGATGAGCTATGAGCTATGGTGCCCTACTAATCACCGCCAACTTTTTCCATTCCAGAGTCTTAGAGTCAATGGGTACATGCACGATAACATCTCCACGCGTGTGGGTTGGAAGATGAGCTATGGAAGATGAGCTATGAGCTATGGTGCCCTACTAATCACCGCCAACTTTTTCCATCCCAGAGTCTTAGAGTCAGTGGGTACATGCACGATAACATCTCCACGCGTGTGGGTTGGAAGATGAGCTATGGAAACCTTCAAAATTGCCCTACTGACCACGGCCAACTTTTTCCATCCGAGAGTCTTAGAGTCAATAGGTACATGCACGATAACATCTCCACGCGTGTGGGTTGGAAGATGAGTTATGGAAGATGAGCTATGAGCTATGGTGCCCTACTAATCACCGCCAACTTTTTCCATCCCAGAGTCTCAGAGTCAATGGGTACATGCACGATAACATCACCGCCCGTGTGGATTGGAAGATGAGCTATAGAAGCGTTCAAAATTGCCCTACTGACCACCCCCAACTTTTTCCATCCCAGAGTCTCAGAGTCAATGGGTACATGCACGATAACATCTCCACGCGTGTGGGTTGGAAGATGAGCTATGGAAGATGAGCTATGAGCTATGGTGCCCTACTAATCACCGCCAACTTTTTCCATCCCAGAGTCTCAGAGTCAATGGGTACATGCACGATAACATCTCCACGCGTGTGGGTTGGAAGATGAGCTATGGAAACCTTCAAAATTGCCCTACTAATCACCGCCAACTTTTTCCATCCCAGAGTCTTAGAGTCAATAGGTACATGCACGATAACATCTCCACGCGTGTGGGTTGGAAAATGAGCTATGGAAGATGAGCTATGAGCTATGGTGCCCTACTAGTCACCGCCAACTTTTTCCATCCGAGAGTCTTAGAGTCAATAGGTACATGCACGATAACATCTCCACGCGTGTGGGTTGGAAGATGAGCTATGGAAACCTTCAAAATTGCCCTACTAATCACCGCCAACTTTTTCCATCCCAGAGTCTTAGAGTCAATAGGTACATGCACGATAACATCTCCACGCGTGTGGGTTGGAAGATGAGCTATGAGCTATGGTGCCCTACTAATCACCGCCAACTTTTTCCATCCCAGAGTCTCAGAGTCAATGGGTACATGCACGAAAACATCTCCACGTGTGTGGGTTGGAAAATGAGCTATGGAAGATGAGCTATGAGCTATGGTGCCCTACTAATCACCGCCAACTTTATCCATCCCAGAGTCTCAGAGTCAATGGGTACATGCACGAAAACATCTCCACGCGTGTGGGTTGGAAAATGAGCTATGGAAGATGAGCTATGAGCTATGGTGCCCTACTAAACACCGCCAACTTTTTCCATCCCAGAGTCTTAGAGTCAATGGGTACATGCACGATAACATCTCCACGCGTGTGGGTTGGAAGATGAGCTATGGAAGATGAGCTATGAGCTATGGTGCCCTACTAATCACCGCCAACTTTTTCCATCCCAGAGTCTTAGAGTCAGTGGGTACATGCACGATAACATCTCCACGCGTGTGGGTTGGAAGATGAGCTATGGAAGATGAGCTATGAGCTATGGTGCCCTACTAATCACCGCCAACTTTTTCCATTCCAGAGTCTTAGAGTCAATGGGTACATGCACGATAACATCTCCACGCGTGTGGGTTGGAAGATGAGCTATGGAAGATGAGCTATGAGCTATGGTGCCCTACTAATCACCGCCAACTTTTTCCATCCCAGAGTCTTAGAGTCAGTGGGTACATGCACGATAACATCTCCACGCGTGTGGGTTGGAAGATGAGCTATGGAAACCTTCAAAATTGCCCTACTGACCACGGCCAACTTTTTCCATCCGAGAGTCTTAGAGTCAATAGGTACATGCACGATAACATCTCCACGCGTGTGGGTTGGAAGATGAGTTATGGAAGATGAGCTATGAGCTATGGTGCCCTACTAATCACCGCCAACTTTTTCCATCCCAGAGTCTCAGAGTCAATGGGTACATGCATGATAACATCACCGCCCGTGTGGATTGGAAGATGAGCTATGGAAGCGTTCAAAATTGCCCTACTGACCACCCCCAACTTTTTCCATCCCAGAGTCTCAGAGTCAATGGGTACATGCACGATAACATCTCCACGCGTGTGGGTTGGAAGATGAGCTATGGAAGATGAGCTATGAGCTATGGTGCCCTACTAATCACCGCCAACTTTTTCCATCCCAGAGTCTCAGAGTCAATGGGTACATGCACGATAACATCTCCACGCGTGTGGGTTGGAAGATGAGCTATGGAAACCTTCAAAATTGCCCTACTAATCACCGCCAACTTTTTCCATCCCAGAGTCTCAGAGTCAATGGGTACATGCACGATAACATCTCCACGCGTGTGGGTTGGAAGATGAGCTATGGAAGATGAGCTATGAGCTATGGAGCCCTACTAATCACCGCCAACTTTTTCCATCCCAGAGTCTCAGAGTCAATGGGTACATGCACGATAACATCTCCACGCGTGTGGGTTGGAAGATGAGCTATGGAAGATGAGCTATGAGCTATGGTGCCCTACTAATCACCGCCAACTTTTTCCATCCCAGAGTCTTAGAGTCAATGGGTACATGCACGATAACATCTCCACGCGTGTGGGTTGGAAGATGAGCTATGGAAACCTTCAAAATTGCCCTACTAATCACCGCCAACTTTTTCCATCCCAGAGTCTCAGAGTCAATGGGTACATGCACGAAAACATCTCCACGCGTGTGGGTTGGAAAATGAGCTATGGAAGATGAGCTATGAGCTATGGTGCCCTACTAATCACCGCCAACTTTGTCCATCCCAGAGTCTTAGAGTCAATGGGTACATGCACGATAACAGCTCCACGCGTGTGGGTTGGAAAATGAGCTATGGAAGATGAGCTATGAGCTATGGTGCCCTACTAATCACCGCCAACTTTTTCCATCCCAGAGTCTTAGAGTCAGTGGGTACATGCACGATAACATCTTCACGCGTGTGGGTTGGAAGATGAGCTATGGAAACCTTCAAAATTGCCCTACTAATCACCGCCAACTTTTTCCATCCCAGAGTCTTAAAGTCAATGGGTACATGCACGATAACATCTCCACGCGTGTGGGTTGGAAAATTAGCTATGGAAGATGAGCTATGAGCTATGGTGCCCTACTAATCACCGCCAACTTTTTCCATCCCAGAGTCTTAGAGTCAATGGGTACATGCACGATAACATCTCCACGCGTGTGGGTTGGAAGATGAGCTATGGAAGATGAGCTATGAGCTATGGTGCCCTACTACTCAAAGCCAACTTTTTCCATCCGAGAGTCTTAGAGTCAATAGGTACATGCACGATAACATCTCCACGCGTGTGGGTTGGAAGATGAGCTATGAGCTATGGTGCCCTACTAATCACCGCCAGCTTTTTCCATCCCAGAGTCTTAGAGTCAATGGTTACATGCACGATAACATCTCCACGCGTGTCTGTTGGAAGATGAGCTATGGAAACCTTCAAAATTGCCCTACTAATCACCGCCAACTTTTTCCATCCCAGAGTCTCAGAGTCAATGGGTACATGCACGATAACATCTCCACGCGTGTGGGTTGGAAGATGAGCTATGGAAGATGAGCTATGAGCTATGGTACCCTACTAATCACCGCCAACTTTTTCCATCCCAGAGTCTTAGAGTCAGTGGCTACAAGCACGATAACATCTCCACGCGTGTGGGTTGGAAGATGAGCTATGGAAACCTTCAAAATTGCCCTACTAATCACCGCCAACTTTTTCCATCCCAGAGTCTCAGAGTCAATGGGTACATGCACGATAACATCTCCACGCGTGTGGATTGGAAGATGAGCTATGGAAGCGTTCAAAATTGCCCTACTGACCACCGCCAACTTTTTCCATCCCAGAGTCTCAGAGTCAATGGGTACATGCACGATAACATCTCCACGCGTGTGGGTTGGAAGATGAGCTATGGAAGATGAGCTATGAGCTATGGTGCCCTACTAATCACCGCCAACTTTTTCCATCCCAGAGTCTTAGAGTCAGTGGGTACATGCACGATAACATCTCCACGCGTGTGGGTTGGAAGATGAGCTATGGAAACCTTCAAAATTGCCCTACTAATCACCGCCAACTTTTTCCATCCCAGAGTCTCAGAGTCAATGGGTACATGCACGAAAACATCTCCACGCGTGTGGGTTGGAAAATGAGCTATGGAAGATGAGCTATGAGCTATGGTGCCCTACTACTCAACGCCAACTTTTTCCATCCCAGAGTCTTAGAGTCAATGGGTACATGCACGATAACATCTCCACGCGTGTGGGTTGGAAGATGAGCTATGGAAACCTTCAAAATTGCCCTACTAATCACCGCCAACTTTTTCCATCCCAGAGTCTCAGAGTCAATGGGTACATGCACGATAACATCACCGCCCGTGTGGGTTGGAAGATGAGCTATGGAAACCTTCAAAATTGCCCTACTAATCACCGCCAACTTTTTCCATCCCAGAGTCTCAGAGTCAATGGGTACATGCACGAAAACATCTCCACGCGTGTGGGTTGGAAAATGAGCTATGGAAGATGAGCTATGAGCTATGGTGCCCTAGTACTCAACGCCAACTTTTTCCATCCCAGAGTCTCAGAGTCAATGGGTACATGCACGATAACATCTCCACGCGTGTGGGTTGGAAGATGAGCTATGGAAGATGAGCTATGAGCTATGGTACCCTACTAATCACCGCCAACTTTTTCCATCCCAGAGTCTCAGAGTCAATGGGTACATGCACGATAACATCTCCACGCGTGTGGGTTGGAAGATGAGCTATGGAAGATGAGCTATGAGCTATGGTGCCCTACTAATCACCGCCAACTTTTTCCATCCCAGAGTCTCAGAGTCAATGGGTACATGCACGATAACATCTCCACGCGTGTGGGTTGGAAGATGAGCTATGGAAGATGAGCTATGAGCTATGGTGCCCTACTAATCACCGCCAACTTTTTCCATCCCAGAGTCTTAGAGTCAGTGGCTACATGCACGATAACATCTCCACGCGTGTGGGTTGGAAGATGAGCTATGGAAGATGAGCTATGAGCTATGGTGCCCTACTAATCACCGCCAACTTTTTCCATCCCAGAGTCTTAGAGTCAGTGGCTACATGCACGATAACATCTCCACGCGTGTGGGTTGGAAGATGAGCTATGGAAGATGAGCTATGAGTTATGGTGCCCTACTAATCACCGCCAACTTTTTCCATCCCAGAGTCTTAGAGTCAATGGGTACATGCACGATAACATCTCCACGCGTGTGGGTTGGAAGATGAGCTATGGAAACCTTCAAAATTGCCCTACTGACCACGGCCAACTTTTTCCATCCCGGATTCTTAGAGTCAATAGGTACATGCACGATAACATCTCCACGCGTGTGGGTTGGAAGATGAGCTATGGAAACCTTCAAAATTGCCCTACTGACCACGGACAACTTTTTCCATCCCGGATTCTTAGAGTCAATAGGTACATGCACGATAACATCTCCACGCGTGTGGGTTGGAAGATGAGTTATGGAAGATGAGCTATGAGCTATGGTGCCCTACTAATCACCGCCAACTTTTTCCATCCCAGAGTCTTAGAGTCAGTGGGTACATGCACGATAACATCTCCACGCGTGTGGGTTGGAAGATGAGCTATGGAAGATGAGCTATGGAAGATGAGCTATGAGCTATGGTGCCCTACTAATCACCGCCAACTCTTTCCATCCCAGAGTCTTAGAGTCAATGGGTAAATGCACGATAATATCTCCACGCGTGTGGGTTGGAAGATGAGCTATGGAAACCTTCAAAATTGCCCTACTGACCACGGCCAACTTTTTCCATCCCAGATTCTTAGAGTCAATAGGTACATGCACGATAACATCTCCACGCGTGTGGGTTGGAAGATGAGCTATGGAAACCTTCAAAATTGCCCTACTAATCACCGCCAACTTTTTCCATCCCAGAGTCTCAGAGTCAATGGGTACATGCACGATAACATCACCGCCCGTGTGGATTGGAAGATGAGCTATGGAAGCGTTCAAAATTGCCCTACTGACCACCGCCAACTTTTTCCATCCCAGAGTCTCAGAGTCAATGGGTACATGCACGATAACATCTCCACGCGTGTGGGTTGGAAGATGAGCTATGGAAGATGAGCTATGAGCTATGGTGCCCTACTAATCACCGCCAACTTTTTCCATCCCAGAGTCTTAGAGTCAGTGGGTACATGCACGATAACATCTCCACGCGTGTGGGTTGGAAGATGAGCTATGGAAACCTTCAAAATTGCCCTACTAATCACCGCCAACTTTTTCCATCCCAGAGTCTCAGAGTCAATGGGTACATGCACGATAACATCTCCACGCGTGTGGGTTGGAAGATGAGCTATGGAAGATGAGCTATGAGCTATGGTACCCTACTAATCACCGCCAACTTTTTCCATCCCAGAGTCTCAGAGTCAATGGGTACATGCACGATAACATCTCCACGCGTGTGGGTTGGAAGATGAGCTATGGAAGATGAGCTATGAGCTATGGTGCCCTACTACTCAACGCCAACTTTTTCCATCCGAGAGTCTTAGAGTCAATAGGTACATGCACGATAACATCTCCACGCGTGTGGGTTGGAAAATGAGCTATGGAAGATGAGCTATGAGCTATGGTGCCCTACTAATCACCGCCAACTTTTTCCATCCCAGAGTATTAGAGTCAATGGGTACATGCACGATAACATCACCGCCCGTGTGGATTGGAAGATGAGCTATGGAAGCGTTCAAAATTGCCCTACTGACCACCGCCAACTTTTTCCATCCCAGAGTCTCAGAGTCAATGGGTACATGCACGATAACATCTCCACGCGTGTGGGTTGGAAGATGAGCTATGGAAGATGAGCTATGAGCTATGGTGCCCTACTAATCACCGCCAACTTTTTCCATCCCAGAGTCTTAGAGTCAATAGGTACATGCACGATAATATCTCCACGCGTGTGGGTTGGAGGATGAGTTATGGAAAATGAGCTATGAGCTATGGTGCCCTACTAATCACCGCCAACTTTTTCCATCCCAGAGTCTTAGAGTCAATGGGTACATGCACGATAACATCTCCACGCGTGTGGGTTGGAAGATGAGCTATGGAAGATGAGCTATGAGCTATGGTGATCTACTAATCACCGCCAACTTTTTCCATCCCAGAGTCTTAGAGTCAATGGGTACATGCACGATAACATCTCCACGCGTGTGGGTTGGAAGATGAGCTATGGAAACCTTCAAAATTGCCCTACTAATCACCGCCAACTTTTTCCATCCCAGAGTCTCAGAGTCAATGGGTACATGCACGAAAACATCTCCACGCGTGTGGGTTGGAAAATGAGCTATGGAAGATGAGCTATGAGCTATGGTGCCCTACTACTCAACGCCAACTTTTTCCATCCCAGAGTCTCAGAGTCAATGGGTACATGCACGATAACATCTCCACGCGTGTGGGTTGGAAGATGAGCTATGAGCTATGGTGCCCTACTAATCACCGCCAACTTTTTCCATCCCAGAGTCTCAGAGTCAATGGGTACATGCACGATAACATCTCCACGCGTGTGGGTTGGAAAATGAGCTATGGAAGATGAGCTTTGAGCTATGGTGCCCTACTAATCACCGCCAACTTTTGCCATCCCAGAGTCTCAGAGTCAATGGGTACATGCACGATAACATCACCGCCCGTGTGGATTGGAAGATGAGCTATGGAAGCGTTCAAAATTGCCCTACTGACCACCGCCAACTTTTTCCATCCCAGAGTCTCAGAGTCAATGGGTACATGCACGATAACATCTCCACGCGTGTGGGTTGGAAAATGAGCTATGGAAGATGAGCTATGAGCTATGGTGCCCTACTACTCAACGCCAACTTTTTCCATCCCAGAGTCTCAGAGTCAATGGGTACATGCACGATAACATCTCCACCCGTGTGGGTTGGAAGATGAGCTATGAGCTATGGTGCCCTACTAATCACCGCCAACTTTTTCCATCCCAGAGTCTTAGAGTCAATGGGTACATGCACGATAACATCTCCACGCGTGTGGGTTGCAAAATGAGCTATGGAAGATGAGCTATGAGCTATGGTGCCCTACTACTCAACGCCAACTTTTTCCATCCCAGAGTCTCAGAGTCAATGGGTACATGCACGATAACATCTCCACGCGTGTGGGTTGGAAGATGAGCTATGGAAGATGAGCTATGAGCTATGGTACCCTACTAATCACCGCCAACTTTTTCCATCCCAGAGTCTCAGAGTCAATGGGTACATGCACGATAACATCTCCACGCGTGTGGGTTGGAAGATGAGCTATGGAAGATGAGCTATGAGCTATGGTGCCCTACTACTCAACGCCAACTTTTTCCATCCGAGAGTCTTAGAGTCAATAGGTACATGCACGATAACATCACCACCCGTGTGGGTTGGAAGATGAGCTATGGAAGATGAGCTATGAGCTATGGTGCCCTACTAATCACCGCCAACTTTTTCCATCCCAGAGTCTTAGAGTCAATGGGTACATGCACGATAACATCTCCACGCGTGTGGGTTGGAAGATGAGCTATGGAAGATGAGCTATGAGCTATGGTACCCTACTAATCACCGCCAACTTTTTCCATCCCAGAGTCTCAGAGTCAATGGGTACATGCACGATAACATCTCCACGCGTGTGGGTTGGAAGATGAGCTATGAGCTATTGTACCCTACTAATCACCGCCAACTTTTTCCATCCCAGAGTCTCAGAGTCAATGGGTACATGCACGATAACATCTCCACGCGTGTGGGTTGGAAGATGAGCTATGGAAGATGAGCTATGAGCTATGGTGCCCTACTACTCAACGCCAACTTTTTCCATCCGAGAGTCTTAGAGTCAATAGGTACATGCACGATAACATCACCACCCGTGTGGGTTGGAAGATGAGCTATGGAAACCTTCAAAAATGCCCTACTAATCACCGCCAACTTTTGCCATCGCAGAGTCTCAGAGTCAATGGGTACATGCACGATAACATCTCCACGCGTGTGGGTTGGAAGATGAGCTATGAGCTATGGTGCCCTACTAATCACCGCCAACTTTTTCCATCCCAGAGTCTTAGAGTCAATGGGTACATGCACGATAACATCTCCACGCGTGTGGGTTGGAAAATGAGCTATGGAAGATGAGCTATGAGCTATGGTGCCCTACTACTCAACGCCAACTTTTTCCATCCCAGAGTCTCAGAGTCAATGGGTACATGCACGATAACATCTCCACGCGTGTGGGTTGGAAAATGAGCTATGGAAGATGAGCTATGAGCTATGGTACCCTACTAATCACCGCCAACTTTTTCCATCCCAGAGTCTCAGAGTCAATGGGTACATGCACGATAACATCTCCACGCGTGTGGGTTGGAAGATGAGCTATGGAAGATGAGCTATGAGCTATGGTGCCCTACTACTCAACGCCAACTTTTTCCATCCGAGAGTCTAAGAGTCAATGGGTACATGCACGATAACATCACCACCCGTGTGGGTTGGAAGATGAGCTATGGAAGATGAGCTATGAGCTATGGTGCCCTACTAATCACCGCCAACTTTTTCCATCCCAGAGTCTTAGAGTCAGTGGGTACATGCACGATAACATCTCCACGCGTGTGGGTTGGAAGATGAGCTATGGAAGCGTTCAAAATTGCCCTACTGACCACCGCCAACTTTTTCCATCCCAGAGTCTCAGAGTCAATGGGTACATGCACGATAACATCTCCACGCGTGTGGGTTGGAAGATGAGCTATGGAAGATGAGCTATGAGCTATGGTGCCCTACTAATCACCGCCAACTTTTTCCATCCCAGAGTCTTAGAGTCAGTGGGTACATGCACGATAACATCTCCACGCGTGTGGGTTGGAAGATGAGCTATGGAAACCTTCACAATTGCCCTACTAATCACCGCCAACTTTTTCCATCCCAGAGTCTCAGAGTCAATGGGTACATGCACGAAAACATCTCCACGCGTGTGGGTTGGAAAATGAGCTATGGAAGATGAGCTATGAGCTATGGTGCCCTACTACTCAACGCCAACTTTTTCCATCCCAGAGTCTCAGAGTCAATGGGTACATGCACGATAACATCTCCACGCGTGTGGGTTGGAAGATGAGCTATGAGCTATGGTGCCCTACTAATCACCGCCAACTTTTTCCATCCCAGAGTCTTAGAGTCAGTGGGTACATGCACGATAACATCTCCACGCGTGTGGGTTGGAAGATGAGCTATGGAAGATGAGCTATGAGCTATGGTGCCCTACTAATCACCGCCAACTTTTTCCATCCCAGAGTCTTAGAGTCAATGGGTACATGCACGATAACATCTCCACGCGTGTGGGTTGGAAGATGAGCTATGGAAGATGGGCTATGAGCTATGGTGCCCTACTAATCAACGCCAACTTTTTCCATCCGAGAGTCTTAGAGTCAATAGGTACATGCACGATAACATCTCCACGCGTGTGGGTTGGAAGATGAGCTATGGAAGATGAGCTATGAGCTATGGTGCCCTACTAATCACCGCCAACTTTTTCCATCCCAGAGTCTTAGAGTCAATGGGTACATGCACGATAATATCTCCACGCGTGTGGGTTGGAAGATGAGTTATGGAAGATGAGCTATGAGCTATGGTGCCCTACTACTCAACGCCAACTTTTTCCATCCCAGAGTCTTAGAGTCAATGGGTACATGCACGATAACATCACCACGCGTGTGGGTTGGAAGATGAGTTATGGAAGATGAGCTATGAGCTATGGTGCCCTACTACTTAACGCCAACTTTTTCCATCCCAGAGTCTTAGAGTCAGTGGGTACATGCACGATAACATCTCCACGCGTGTGGGTTGGAAGATGAGCTATGGAAGATGAGCTATGAGCTATGGTGCCCTACTAATCACCGCCAACTTTTTCCATCCCAGAGTCTTAGAGTCAATGGGTACATGCACGATAATATCTCCACGCGTGTGGGTTGGAAGATGAGCTATGGAAACCTTCAAAATTGCCCTACTAATCACCGCCAACTTTTTCCATCCCAGAGTCTCAGAGTCAATGGGTACATGCACGATAACATCTCCACGCGTGTGGGTTGGAAGATGAGCTATGGAAGATGAGCTATGAGCTATGGTGCCCTACTAATCACCGCCAACTTTTTCCATCCCAGAGTCTCAGAGTCAATGGGTACATGCACGATAACATCACCACCCGTGTGGGTTGGAAGATGAGTTATGGAAGATGAGCTATGAGCTATGGTGCCCTACTAATCACCGCCAACTTTTTCCATCCCAGAGTCTTAGAGTCAGTGGATGAGCTATGGAAGATGAGCTATGAGCTATGGTGCCCTACTAATCACCGCTAACTTTTTCCATCCCAGAGTCTTAGAGTCAATGGGTACATGCACGATAATATCTCCACGCGTGTGGGTTGGAAGATGAGCTATGGAAACCTTCAAAATTGCCCTACTAATCACCGCCAACTTTTTCCATCCCAGAGTCTTAGAGTCAGTGGGTACATGCACGATAACATCTCCACGCGTGTGGGTTGGAAGATGAGCTATGGAAACCTTCAAAATTGCCCTACTACTCAACGCCAACTTTTTCCATCCCAGAGTCTCAGAGTCAATGGGTACATGCACGATAACATCACCGCCCGTGTGGATTGGAAGATGAGCTATGGAAACCTTCAAAATTGCCCTACTAATCACCGCCAACTTTTTCCATCCCAGAGTCTCAGAGTCAATGGGTACATGCACGATAACATCTCCACGCGTGTGGGTTGGAAGATGAGCTATGGAAGATGAGCTATGAGCTATGGTGCCCTACTAATCACCGCCAACTTTTTCCATCCCAGAGTCTCAGAGTCAATGGGTACATGCACGATAACATCACCGCCCGTGTGGGTTGGAAGATGAGCTATGAGCTATGGTGCCCTACTAATCACCGCCAACTTTGTCCATCCAAGAGTCTTAGAGTCAATAGGTACATGCACGATAACATCACCACCCGTGTGGGTTGGAAGATGAGCTATGGAAACCTTCAAAATTGCCCTACTAATCACCGCCAACTTTTGCCATCCCAGAGTCTCAGAGTCAATGGGTACATGCACGATAACATCTCCACGCGTGTGGGTTGGAAGATGAGCTATGGAAGATGAGCTATGAGCTATGGTGCCCTACTAATCACCGCCAACTTTTTCCATCCCAGAGTCTCAGAGTCAATGGGTACATGCACGAAAACATCTCCACGCGTGTGGGTTGGAAAATGAGCTATGGAAGATGAGCTATGAGCTATGGTGCCCTACTAATCACCGCCAACTTTTTCCATCCCAGAGTCTCAGAGTCAATGGGTACATGCACGATAACATCTCCACGCGTGTGGGTTGGAAGATGAGCTATGGAAGATGAGCTATGAGCTATGGTGCCCTACTACTCAACGCCAACTTTTTCCATCCCAGAGTCTCAGAGTCAATGGGTACATGCACGATAACATCTCCACGCGTGTGGGTTGGAAGATGAGCTATGGAAGATGAGCTATGAGCTATGGTGCCCTACTAATCACCGCCAACTTTTTCCATCCCAGAGTCTTAGAGTCAATGGGTACATGCACGATAACATCTCCACGCGTGTGGGTTGGAAGATGAGCTATGGAAACCTTCAAAATTACCCTACTAATCACCGCCAACTTTTTCCATCCCAGAGTCTTAGAGTCAATGGGTACATGCACGATAACATCTCCACGCGTGTGGGTTGGAAGATGAGCTATGGAAGATGAGCTATGAGCTATGGTACCCTACTAATCACCGCCAACTTTTTCCATCCCAGAGTCTTAGAGTCAATGGGTATATGCACGATAACATCTCCACGCGTGTGGGTTGGAAGATGAGCTATGAGCTATGGTGCCCTACTAATCACCGCCAACTTTTTCCATCCCAGAGTCTTAGAGTCAATGGGTACATGCACGATAACATCTCCACGCGTGTGGGTTGGAAGATGAGCTATGGAAACCTTCAAAATTACCCTACTAATCACCGCCAACTTTTTCCATCCCAGAGTCTCAGAGTCAATGGGTACATGCACGATAATATCTCCACGCGTGTGGGTTGGAAGATGAGTTATGGAAGATGAGCTATGAGCTATGGTGCCCTTCTAATCACCGCCAACTTTTTCCATCCCAGAGTCTTAGAGTCAATGGGTACATGCACGATAACATCACCACCCGTGTGGGTTGGAAGATGAGCTATGGAAACCTTCAAAATTGCCCTACTAATCACCGCCAACTTTTGCCATCCCAGAGTCTCAGAGTCAATGGGTACATGCACGATAACATCTCCACGCGTGTGGGTTGGAAGATGAGCTATGGAAGATGAGCTATGAGCTATGGTGCCCTACTAATCACCGCCAACTTTTTCCATCCCAGAGTCTCAGAGTCAATGGGTACATGCACGATAACATCACCGCCCGTGTGGGTTGGAAGATGAGCTATGAGCTATGGTGCCCTACTAATCACCGCCAACTTTTTCCATCCAAGAGTCTTAGAGTCAATAGGTACATGCACGATAACATCACCACCCGTGTGGGTTGGAAGATGAGCTATGGAAACCTTCAAAATTGCCCTACTAATCACCGCCAACTTTTGCCATCCCAGAGTCTCAGAGTCAATGGGTACATGCACGATAACATCTCCACGCGTGTGGGTTGGAAGATGAGCTATGGAAGATGAGCTATGAGCTATGGTGCCCTACTAATCACCGCCAACTTTTTCCATCCCAGAGTCTCAGAGTCAATGGGTACATGCACGAAAACATCTCCACGCGTGTGGGTTGGAAAATGAGCTATGGAAGATGAGCTATGAGCTATGGTGCCCTACTAATCACCGCCAACTTTTTCCATCCCAGAGTCTCAGAGTCAATGGGTACATGCACGATAACATCTCCACGCGTGTGGGTTGGAAGATGAGCTATGGAAGATGAGCTATGAGCTATGGTGCCCTACTACTCAACGCCAACTTTTTCCATCCCAGAGTCTCAGAGTCAATGGGTACATGCACGATAACATCTCCACGCGTGTGGGTTGGAAGATGAGCTATGGAAGATGAGCTATGAGCTATGGTGCCCTACTAATCACCGCCAACTTTTTCCATCCCAGAGTCTTAGAGTCAATGGGTACATGCACGATAACATCTCCACGCGTGTGGGTTGGAAGATGAGCTATGGAAACCTTCAAAATTGCCCTACTAATCACCGCCAACTTTTTCCATCCCAGAGTCTTAGAGTCAATGGGTACATGCACGATAACATCTCCACGCGTGTGGGTTGGAAGATGAGCTATGGAAGATGAGCTATGAGCTATGGTACCCTACTAATCACCGCCAACTTTTTCCATCCCAGAGTCTTAGAGTCAATGGGTATATGCACGATAACATCTCCACGCGTGTGGGTTGGAAGATGAGCTATGAGCTATGGTGCCCTACTAATCACCGCCAACTTTTTCCATCCCAGAGTCTTAGAGTCAATGGGTACATGCACGATAACATCTCCACGCGTGTGGGTTGGAAGATGAGCTATGGAAACCTTCAAAATTACCCTACTAATCACCGCCAACTTTTTCCATCCCAGAGTCTCAGAGTCAATGGGTACATGCACGATAATATCTCCACGCGTGTGGGTTGGAAGATGAGTTATGGAAGATGAGCTATGAGCTATGGTGCCCTTCTAATCACCGCCAACTTTTTCCATCCCAGAGTCTTAGAGTCAATGGGTACATGCACGATAACATCACCACCCGTGTGGGTTGGAAGATGAGCTATGGAAACCTTCAAAATTGCCCTACTGACCACGGCCAACTTTTTCCATCCGAGAGTCTTAGAGTCAATAGGTACATGCACGATAACATCTCCACGCGTGTGGGTTGGAAGATGAGCTATGGAAACCTTCAAATTTGCACTACTAATCACCGCCAACTTTTTCCATCCCAGAGTCTTAGAGTCAATAGGTACATGCACGATAACATCTCCACGCGTGTGGGTTGGAAGATGAGCTATGGAAGATGAGCTATGAGCTATGGTGCCCTACTAATCACCGCCAACTTTTTCCATCCCAGAGTCTTAGAGTCAATGGGTACATGCACGATAACATCTCCACGCGTGTGGGTTGGAAAATGAGCTATGGAAGATGAGCTATGAGCTATGGTGCCCTACTAATCACCGCCAACTTTTTCCATCCCAGAGTCTCAGAGTCAATGGGTACATGCACGATAACATCACCACCCGTGTGGGTTGTAAGATGAGCTATGGAAACCTTCAAAATTGCCCTACTAATCACCGCCAACTTTTGCTATCCCAGAGTCTCAGAGTCAATGGGTACATGCACGATAACATCTCCACGCGTGTGGGTTGGAAGATGAGCTATGAGCTATGGTGCCCTACTAATCACCGCCAACTTTTTCCATCCCAGAGTCTCAGAGTCAATGGGTACATGCACGATAACATCACCACCCGTGTGGGTTGGAAGATGAGCTATGGAAACCTTCAAAATTGCCCTACTAATCACCACCAACTTTTTCCATCCCAGAGTCTTAGAGTCAGTGGGTACATGCACGATAACATCTCCACCCGTGTGGGTTGGAAGATGAGCTATGGAAACCTTCAAAATTGCCCTACTGACCACGGCCAACTTTTTCCATCCGAGAGTCTTAGAGTCAATAGGTACATGCACGATAACATCTCCACGCGTGTGGGTTGGAAGATGAGCTATGGAAACCTTCAAAATTGTCCTACTAATCACCGCCAACTTTTTCCATCCCAGAGTCTTAGAGTCAGTGGGTACATGCACGATAACATCTCCACGCGTGTGGGTTGGAAGATGAGCTATGGAAACCTTCAAAATTGCCCTACTACTCAACGCCAACTTTTTCCATCCCAGAGTCTCAGAGTCAATGGGTACATGCACGATAACATCACCGCCCGTGTGGATTGGAAGATGAGCTATGGAAGCGTTCAAAATTGCCCTACTGACCACCGCCAACTTTTTCCATCACAGAGTCTCAGAGTCAATGGGTACATGCACGATAACATCTCCACGCGTGTGGGTTGGAAGATGAGCTATGGAAGATGAGCTATGAGCTATGGTGCCCTACTAATCACCGCCAACTTTTTCCATCCCAGAGTCTCAGAGTCAATGGGTACATGCACGATAACATCTCCACGCGTGTGTGTTGGAAGATGAGCTATGGAAGATGAGCTATGAGCTATGGTGCCCTACTACTCAACGCCAACTTTTTCCATCCCAGAGTCTCAGATTCAATGGGTACATGCACGATAACATCTCCACGCGTGTGGGTTGGAAGATGAGCTATGAGCTATGGTGCCCTACTAATCACCGCCAACTGTTTCCATCCCAGAGTCTCAGAGTCAATGGGTACATGCACGATAACATCACCACCCGTGTGGGTTGGAAGATGAGCTATGGAAACCTTCAAAATTGCCCTACTAATCACCGCCAACTTTTTCCATCCCAGAGTCTTAGAGTCAGTGGGTACATGCACGATAACATCTCCACCCGTGTGGGTTGGAAGATGAGCTATGGAAACCTTAAAGATTGCCCTGCTGACCACCGCCAACTTTTTCCATCCGAGAGTCTTAGAGTCAATAGGTACATGCACGATAACATCTCCACGCGTGTGGGTTGGAAGATGAGCTATGGAAGATGAGCTATGAGCTATGGTGCCCTACTAATCACCGCCAACTTTTTCCATCCCAGAGTCTTAGAGTCAGTGGGTACATGCACGATAACATCTCCACGCGTGTGGGTTGGAAGATGAGCTATGGAAACCTTCAAAATTGCCCTACTAATCACCGCCAACTTTTTCCATCCCAGAGTCTTAGAGTCAGTGGGTACATGCACGATAACATCTCCACCCGTGTGGGTTGGAAGATGAGCTATGGAAACCTTCAAAATTGCCCTACTGACCACGGCCAACTTTTTCCATCCGAGAGTCTTAGAGTCAATAGGTACATGCACGATAACATCTCCACGCGTGTGGGTTGGAAGATGAGCTATGTAAGATGAGCTATGAGCTATGGTGCCCTACTAATCACCGCCAACTTTTTCCATCCCAGAGTCTTAGAGTCAGTGGGTACATGCACGATAACATCTCCACGCGTGTGGGTTGGAAGATGAGCTATGGAAAATGAGCTATGGAAGATGAGCTATGAGCTATGGTGCCCTACTAATCACCGCCAACTTTTTCCATCCCAGAGTCTTAGAGTCAATGGGTACATGCACGATAACATCTCCACGCGTTTGGGTTGGAAAATGAGCTATGGAAGATGAGCTATGAGCTATGGTGCCCTACTAATCACCGCCAACTTTTTCCATCCCAGAGTCTTAGAGTCAATGGGTACATGCACGATAACATCTCCACGCGTGTGGGTTGGAAGATAAGCTATGGAAGATGAGCTATGAGCTATGGTGCCCTACTAATCACCGCCAACTTTTTCCATCCCAGAGTCTTAGAGTCAATGGGTACATGCACGATAATATCTCCACGCGTGTGGGTTGGAAGATGAGCTATGGAAGCGTTCAAAATTGCCCTACTAATCACCGCCAACTTTTTCCATCCCAGAGTCTTAGAGTCAATGGGTACATGCACGATAACATCTCCACGCGTGTGGGTTGGAAGATGAGCTATGGAAACCTTCAAAATTGCCCTACTAATCACCGCCAACTTTTTCCATCCCTGAGTCTCAGAGTCAATGGGTACATGCACGATAACATCTCCACGCGTGTGGGTTGGAAGATGAGCTATGAGCTATGGTGCCCTACTAATCACCGCCAACTTTTTCCATCCCAGAGTCTTAGAGTCAATGGGTACATGCACGATAATATCTCCACGCGTGTGGGTTGGAAGATGAGCTATGGAAGCGTTCAAAATTGCCCTACTGACCACCGCCAACTTTTTCCATCCCAGAGTCTCAGAGTCAATGGGTACATGCACGATAACATCTCCACGCGTGTGGGTTGGAAAATGAGCTATGGAAGATGAGCTATGAGCTATGGTGCCCTACTAATCACCGCCAACTTTTTCCATCCCAGAGTCTCAGAGTCAATGGGTACATGCACGATAACATCTCCACGCGTGTGGGTTGGAAGATGAGCTATGAGGTACGGTGCCCTACTAATCACCGCCAACTTTTTCCATCCCAGAGTCTTAGAGTCAATGGGTACATGCACGATAACATCTCCACGCGTGTGGGTTGGAAGATGAGCTATGGAAACCTTCAAAATTGCCCTACTAATCACCGCCAACTTTTTCCATCCCAGAGTCTTAGAGTCAGTGGGTACATGCACGATAACATCTCCACGCGTGTGGGTTGGAAGATGAGCTATGGAAACCTTCAAAATTGCCCTACTAATCACCGCCAACTTTTTCCATCCCAGAGTCTCAGAGTCAATGGGTACATGCACGATAACATCTCCACGCGTGTGGGTTGGAAGATGAGCTATGGAAGATGAGCTATGAGCTATGGTGCCCTACTAATCACCGCCAACTTTTTCCATCCCAGAGTCTCAGAGTCAATGGGTACATGCACGATAACATCTCCACGCGTGTGGGTTGGAAGATGAGCTATGGAAGATGAGCTATGAGCTATGGTGCCCTACTAATCACCGCCAACTTTTTCCATCCCAGAGTCTTAGAGTCAATGGGTACATGCACGATAACATCTCCACGCGTGTGGGTTGGAAGATGAGCTATGGAAGATGAGCTATGAGCTATGGTGCCCTACTAATCACCTCCAACTTTTTCCATCCCAGAGTCTTAGAGTCAATGGGTACATGCACGATAATATCTCCACGCGTGTGGGTTGGAAGATGAGCTATGGAAGCGTTCAAAATTGCCCTACTAATCACCGCCAACTTTTTCCATCCCAGAGTCTTAGAGTCAATGGGTACATGCACGATAACATCTCCACGCGTGTGGGTTGGAAGATGAGCTATGGAAACCTTCAAAATTGCCCTACTAATCACCGCCAACTTTTTCCATCCCAGAGTCTCAGAGTCAATGGGTACATGCACGATAACATCTCCACGCGTATGGGTTGGAAGATGAGCTATGGAAGATGAGCTATGAGCTATGGTGCCCTACTAATCACCGCCAACTTTTTCCATCCCAGAGTCTTAGAGTCAATGGGTACATGCACGATAATATCTCCACGCGTGTGGGTTGGAAGATGAGCTATGGAAGCGTTCAAAATTGCCCTACTGACCACCGCCAACTTTTTCCATCCCAGAGTCTCAGAGTCAATGGGTACATGCACGATAACATCTCCACGCGTGTGGGTTGGAAAATGAGCTATGGAAGATGAGCTATGAGCTATGGTGCCCTACTAATCACCGCCAACTTTTTCCATCCCAGAGTCTCAGAGTCAATGGGTACATGCACGATAACATCTCCACGCGTGTGGGTTGGAAGATGAGCTATGAGCTACGGTGCCCTACTAATCACCGCCAACTTTTTCCATCCCAGAGTCTTAGAGTCAATGGGTACATGCACGATAACATCTCCACGCGTGTGGGTTGGAAGATGAGCTATGGAAACCTTCAAAATTGCCCTACTAATCACCGCCAACTTTTTCCATCCCAGAGTCTCAGAGTCAATGGGTACATGCACGATAACATCACCACCCGTGTGGGTTGGAAGATGAGCTATGGAAACCTTCAAAATTGCCCTACTAATCACCGCCAACTTTTGCCATCCCAGAGTCTCAGAGTCAATGGGTACATGCACGATAACATCTCCACGCGTGTGGGTTGGAAGATGAGCTATGAGCTATGGTGCCCTACTAATCACCGCCAACTTTTTCCATCCCAGAGTCTCAGAGTCAATGGGTACATGCACGATAACATCACCACCCGTGTGGGTTGGAAGATGAGCTATGGAAACCTTCAAAATTGCCCTACTAATCACCGCCAACTTTTTCCATCCCAGAGTCTTAGAGTCAATGGGTACATGCACGATAATATCTCCACGCGTGTGGGTTGGAAGATGAGCTATGGAAACCTTCAAAATTGCCCTACTAATCACCGCCAACTTTTTCCATCCCAGAGTCTCAGAGTCAATGGGTACATGCACGATAACATCACCACCCGTGTGGGTTGGAAGATGAGCTATGGAAACCTTCAAAATTGCCCTACTAATCACCGCCAACTTTTGCCATCCCAGAGTCTCAGAGTCAATGGGTACATGCACGATAACATCTCCACGCGTGTGGGTTGGAAGATGAGCTATGAGCTATGGTGCCCTACTAATCACCGCCAACTTTTTCCATCCCAGAGTCTCAGAGTCAATGGGTACATGCACGATAACATCACCACCCGTGTGGGTTGGAAGATGAGCTATGGAAACCTTCAAAATTGCCCTACTAATCACCGCCAACTTTTTCCATCCCAGAGTCTTAGAGTCAGTGGGTACATGCACGATAACATCTCCACCCGTGTGGGTTGGAAGATGAGCTATGGAAACCTTCAAAATTGCCCTACTGACCACGGCCAACTTTTTCCCTCCGAGAGTCTTAGAGTCAATAGGTACATGCACGATAACATCTCCACGCGTGTGGGTTGGAAGATGAGCTATGGAAGATGAGCTATGAGCTATGGTGCCCTACTAATCACCGCCAACTTTTTCCATCCCAGAGTCTTAGAGTCAATGGGTACATGCACGATAATATCTCCACGCGTGTGGGTTGGAAGATGAGCTATGGAAACCTTCAAAATTGCCCTACTAATCACCGCCAACTTTTTCCATCCCAGAGTCTTAGAGTCAGTGGGTACATGCACGATAACATCTCCACGCGTGTGGGTTGGAAGATGAGCTATGGAAACCTTCAAAATTGCCCTACTACTCAACGCCAACTTTTTCCATCCCAGAGTCTCAGAGTCAATGGGTACATGCACGATAACATCACCGCCCGTGTGGATTGGAAGATGAGCTATGGAAGCGTTCAAAATTGCCCTACTGACCACCGCCAACTTTTTCCATCCCAGAGTCTCAGAGTCAATGGGTACATGCACGATAACATCTCCACGCGTGTGGGTTGGAAGATGAGCTATGGAAGATGAGCTATGAGCTATGGTGCCCTACTAATCACCGCCAACTTTTTCCATCCCTGAGTCTCAGAGTCAATGGGTACATGCACGATAACATCTCCACGCGTGTGGGTTGGAAGATGAGCTATGGAAGATGAGCTATGAGCTATGGTGCCCTACTACTCAACGCCAACTTTTTCCATCCCAGAGTCTCAGAGTCAATGGGTACATGCACTATAACATCTCCACGCGCGTGGGTTGGAAGATGAGCTATGGTGCCCTACTAATCACCGCCAACTTTTTCCATCGCAGAGTCTCAGAGTCAATGGGTACATGCACGATAACATCACCACCCGTGTGGGTTGGAAGATGAGCTATGGAAACCTTCAAAATTGCCCTACTAATCACCGCCAACTTTTTCCATCCCAGAGTCTTAGAGTCAGTGGGTACATTCACGATAACATCTCCACCCGTGTGGGTTGGAAAATGAGCTATGGAAGATGAGCTATGAGCTATGGTGCCCTACTAATCACCGCCAACTTTTTCCATCCCAGAGTCTCAGAGTCAATGGGTACATGCACGATAACATCTCCACGCGTGTGGGTTGGAAGATGAGCTATGGAAGATGAGCTATGAGCTATGGTGCCCTACTAATCACCGCCAACTTTTTCCATCCCTGAGTCTTAGAGTCAATGGGTACATGCACGATAACATCTCCACGCGTGTGGGTTGGAAGATGAGCTATGGAAGATGAGCTATGAGCTATGGTGCCCTACTAATCACCGCCAACTTTTTCCATCCCAGAGTCTTAGAGTCAATGGGTACATGCACGAAAATATCTCCACGCGTGTGGGTTGGAAGATGAGCTATGGAAGCGTTCAAAATTGCCCTACTAATCACCGCCAACTTTTTCCATCCCAGAGTCTTAGAGTCAATGGGTACATGCACGATAACATCTCCACGCGTGTGGGTTGGAAGATGAGCTATGGAAACCTTCAAAATTGCCCTACTAATCACCGCCAACTTTTTCCATCCCAGAGTCTCAGAGTCAATGGCTACATGCACGATAACATCTCCACGCGTGTGGGTTGGAAGATGAGCTATGGAAGATGAGCTATGAGCTATGGTGCCCTACTAATCACCGCCAACTTTTTCCATCCCAGAGTCTTAGAGTCAATGGGTACATGCACGATAACATCTCCACCCGTGTGGGTTGGAAGATGAGCTATGGAAACCTTCAAAATTGCCCTACTGACCACGGCCAACTTTTTCCATCCGAGAGTCTCAGAGTCAATGGGTACATGCACGATAACATCTCCACGCGTGTGGGTTGGAAGATGAGCTATGGAAGATGAGCTATGAGCTATGGTACCCTACTAATCACCGCCAACTTTTTCCATCCCAGAGTCTCAGAGTCAATGGGTACATGCACGATAACATCTCCACGCGTGTGGGTTGGAAGATGAGCTATGGAAACCTTCAAAATTGCCCTACTAATCACCGCCAACTTTTTCCATCCCAGAGTCTCAGAGTCAATGGGTACATGCACGATAACATCTCCACGCGTGTGGGTTGGAAGATGAGCTATGGAAACCTTCAAAATTGCCCTACTAATCACCGCCAACTTTTTCCATCCCAGAGTCTTAGAGTCAATGGGTACATGCACGATAACATCTCCACGCGTGTGGGTTGGAAGATGAGCTATGGAAACCTTCAAAATTGCCCTACTGACCACGGCCAACTTTTTCCATCCGAGAGTCTTAGAGTCAATAGGTACATGCACGATAACATCTCCACGCGTGTGGGTTGGAAGATGAGCTATGGAAGATGAGTTATGGAAGAAGAGCTATGAGCTATGGTGCCCTACTAATCACCGCCAACTTTTTCCATCCCAGAGTCTTAGAGTCAATGGGTACATGCACGATAACATCTCCACGCGTGTGGGTTGGAAGATGAGCTATGGAAACCTTCAAAATTGCCCTACTAATCACCGCCAACTTTTTCCATCCCAGAGTCTCAGAGTCAATGGGTACATGCACGATAACATCTCCACGCGTGTGAGTTGGAAGATGAGCTATGAGCTATGGTGCCCTACTAATCACCGCCAACATTTTCCATCCCAGAGTCTTAGAGTCAATGGGTACATGCACGATAACATCTCCACGCGTGTGGGTTGGAAGATGAGCTATGGAAACCTTCAAAATTGCCCTACTAATCACCGCCAACTTTTTCCATCCCAGAGTCTCAGAGTCAATGGGTACATGCACGATAACATCTCCACGCGTGTGGGTTGGAAAATGAGCTATGGAAGATGAGCTTTGAGCTATGGTGCCCTACTAATCACCGCCAACTTTTGCTATCCCAGAGTCTCAGAGTCACGGGGTACATGCACGATAACATCACCACCCGTGTGGGTTGGAAGATGAGCTATGGAAACCTTAAAAATTGCCCTGCTGACCACCGCCAACTTTTTCCATCCCAGAGTCTTAGAGTCAGTGGGTACATGCACGATAACATCTCCACCCGTGTGGGTTGGAAGATGAGCTATGGAAGATGAGCTATGGAAGATGAGCTATGGAAGATGAGCTATGGAAGATGAGCTATGAGCTATGGTGCCCTACTAATCACCGCCAACTTTTTCCATCCCAGAGTCTTAGAGTCAATGGGTACATGCACGATAACATCTCCACGCGTGTGGGTTGGAAGATGAGCTATGGAAACCTTCAAAATTGCCCTACTAATCACCGCCAACTTTTTCCATCCCAGAGTCTTAGAGTCAATGGGTACATGCACGATAACATCTCCACGCGTGTGGGTTGGAAGATGAGCTATGGAAGATGAGCTATGAGCTATGGTACCCTACTAATCACCGCCAACTTTTTCCATCCCAGAGTCTTAGAGTCAGTGGGTACATGCACGATAACATCTCCACGCGTGTGGGTTGGAAGATGAGCTATGGAAGATGAGCTATGAGCTATGGTGCCCTACTAATCACCGCCAACTTTTTCCATCCCAGAGTCTTAGAGTCAATGGGTACATGCACGATAACATCACCACCCGTGTGGGTTGGAAGATGAGCTATGGAAGATTAGCTATGAGCTATGGTGCCCTACTAATCACCGCCAACTTTTTCCATCCCAGAGTCTTAGAGTCAATGGGTACATACACGATAACATCTCCACGCGTGTGGGTTGGAAGATGAGCTATGGAAACCTTCAAAATTGCCCTACTAATCACCGCCAACTTTTTCCATCCCAGAGTCTTAGAGTCAATAGGTACATGCACGATAACATCTCCACCCGTGTGGGTTGGAAGATGAGCTATGGAAGATGAGCTATGAGCTATAGTGCCCTACTAATCACCGCCAACTTTTTCCATCCCAGAGTCTTAGAGTCAGTGGGTACATGCACGATAACATCTCCACGCGTGTGGGTTGGAAGATGAGCTATGGAAGATGAGCTATGAGCTATGGTATCCTACTAATCACCGCCAACTTTTTCCATCCCAGAGTCTTAGAGTCAATAGGTACATGCACGATAACATCTCCACGCGTGTGGGTTGGAAGATGAGCTATGGAAGCGTTCAAAATTGCCCTACTGACCACCGCCAACTTTTTCCATCCCAGAGTCTCAGAGTCAATGGGTACATGCACGATAACATCTCCACGCGTGTGGGTTGGAAGATGAGCTATGGAAGATGAGCTATGAGCTATGGTGCCCTACTAATCACCGCCAACTTTTTCCATCCGAGAGTTTAGAGTCAATAGGTACATGCACGATAACATCTCCACGCGTGTGGGTTGGAAGATGAGCTATGGAAGATGAGCTATGAGCTATGGTGCCCTACTAATCACCGCCAACTTTTTCCATCCCAGAGTCTTAGAGTCAATGGGTACATGCACGATAATATCTCCACACGTGGGGGTTGGAAAATTAGCTATGGAAACCTTAAAAATTGCCCTACTGACCACCGCCAACTTTTTCCATCCGAGAGTCTTAGAGTCAATAGGTACATGCACGATAACATCTCCACGCGTGTGGGTTGGAAGATGAGCTATGGAAACCTTCAAAATTGCCCTACTAATCACCGCCAACTTTTTCCATCCCAGAGTCTTAGAGTCAATGGGTACATGCACGATAACATCTCCACGCGTGTGGGTTGGAAGATGAGCTATGGAAGATGAGCTATGGAAGATGAGCTATGAGCTATGGTGCCCTACTAATCACCGCCAACTTTTTCCATCCCAGAGTCTAAGAGTCAATGGGTACATGCACGATAACAGCACCACGCGTGTGGGTTGGAAAATGAGCTATGGAAACCTTAAAAATTGCCCTACTAATCACCGCCAACTTTTTCCATCCCAGAGTCTTAGAGTCAGTGGGTACATGCACGATAACATCTCCACGCGTGTGGGTTGGAAGATGAGCTATGGAAGATGAGCTATGAGCTATGGTGCCCTACTAATCACCGCCAACTTTTTCCATCCCAAAGTCTTAGAGTCAGTGGCTACATGCACGATAACATCTCCACGCGTGTGGGTTGGAAGATGAGCTATGGAAGATGAGCTATGAGCTATGGTGCCCTACTAATCACCGCCATCTTTTTCCATCCCAGAGTCTCAGAGTCAATGGGTACATGCACGATAACATCTCCACGCGTGTGGGTTGGAAAATGAGCTATGGAAGATGAGCTATGAGCTATGGTGCCCTACTAATCACCGCCAGAGTCTCAGAGTCAATGGGTACATGCACGATAACATCTCCACGCGTGTGGGTTGGAAGATGAGCTATGGAAACCTTCAAAATTGCCCTACTAATCACCGCCAACTTTTTCCATCCCAGAGTCTCAGAGTCAATGGGTACATGTACGATAACATCTCCACGCGTGTGGGTTGGAAGATGAGCTATGGAAGATGAGCTATGAGCTATGGTGCCCTACTAATCACCGCCAACTTTTTCCATCCCAGAGTCTCAGAGTCAATGGGTACATGCACGATAACATCTCCACCCGTGTGGGTTGGAAGATGAGCTATGGAAACCTTAAAAATTGCCCTGCTGACCACCGCCAACTTTTTCCATCCCAGAGTCTTAGAGTCAGTGGGTACATGCACGATAACATCTCCACCCGTGTGGGTTGGAAGATGAGCTATGGAAACCTTCAAAATTGCCCTACTAATCACCGCCAACTTTTTCCATCCCAGAGTCTTAGAGTCAGTGGGTACATGCACTATAACATCTCCACGCGTGTGGGTTGGAAGATGAGCTATGGAAGATGAGCTATGAGCTATGGTGCCCTACTAATCACCGCCAACTTTTTCCATCCGAGAGTCTTAGAGTCAATAGGTACATGCACGATAACATCTCCACGCGTGTGGGTTGGAAGATGAGCTATGGAAACCTTCAAAATTGCCCTACTAATCACCGCCAACTTTTTCCATCCCAGAGTCTTAGAGTCAGTGGGTACATGCACGATAACATCTCCACCCGTGTGGGTTGGAAGATGAGCTATGGAAGATGAGCTATGGAAGATGAGCTATGGAAGATGAGCTATGAGCTATGGTGCCCTACTAATCACCGCCAACTTTTTCCATCCCAGAGTCTTAGAGTCAATGGGTACATGCACGATAACATCTCCACGCGTGTGGGTTGGAAGATGAGCTATGGAAACCTTCAAAATTGCCCTACTAATCACCGCCAACTTTTTCCATCCCAGAGTCTTAGAGTCAATGGGTACATGCACGATAACATCTCCACGCGTGTGGGTTGGAAGATGAGCTATGGAAGATGAGCTATGAGCTATGGTACCCTACTAATCACCGCCAACTTTTTCCATCCCAGAGTCTTAGAGTCAGTGGGTACATGCACGATAACATCTCCACGCGTGTGGGTTGGAAGATGAGCTATGGAAGATGAGCTATGAGCTATGGTGCCCTACTAATCACCGCCAACTTTTTCCATCCCAGAGTCTTAGAGTCAATGGGTACATGCACGATAACATCACCACCCGTGTGGGTTGGAAGATGAGCTATGGAAGATGAGCTATGGAAGATGAGCTATGAGCTATGGTGCCCTACTAATCACCGCCAGCTTTTTCCATCCCAGAGTCTTAGAGTCAATGGGTACATACACGATAACATCTCCACGCGTGTGGGTTGGAAGATGAGCTATGGAAACCTTCAAAATTGCCCTACTAATCACCGCCAACTTTTTCCATCCCAGAGTCTTAGAGTCAATAGGTACATGCACGATAACATCTCCACCCGTGTGGGTTGGAAGATGAGCTATGGAAGATGAGCTATGAGCTATAGTGCCCTACTAATCACCGCCAACTTTTTCCATCCCAGAGTCTTAGAGTCAGTGGGTACATGCACGATAACATCTCCACGCGTGTGGGTTGGAAGATGAGCTATGGAAGATGAGCTATGAGCTATGGTATCCTACTAATCACCGCCAACTTTTTCCATCCCAGAGTCTTAGAGTCAATAGGTACATGCACGATAACATCTCCACGCGTGTGGGTTGGAAGATGAGCTATGGAAGCGTTCAAAATTGCCCTACTGACCACCGCCAACTTTTTCCATCCCAGAGTCTCAGAGTCAATGGGTACATGCACGATAACATCTCCACGCGTGTGGGTTGGAAGATGAGCTATGGAAGATGAGCTATGAGCTATGGTGCCCTACTAATCACCGCCAACTTTTTCCATCCGAGAGTTTAGAGTCAATAGGTACATGCACGATAACATCTCCACGCGTGTGGGTTGGAAGATGAGCTATGGAAGATGAGCTATGAGCTATGGTGCCCTACTAATCACCGCCAACTTTTTCCATCCCAGAGTCTTAGAGTCAATGGGTACATGCACGATAATATCTCCACACGTGGGGGTTGGAAAATTAGCTATGGAAACCTTAAAAATTGCCCTACTGACCACCGCCAACTTTTTCCATCCGAGAGTCTTAGAGTCAATAGGTACATGCACGATAACATCTCCACGCGTGTGGGTTGGAAGATGAGCTATGGAAACCTTCAAAATTGCCCTACTAATCACCGCCAACTTTTTCCATCCCAGAGTCTTAGAGTCAATGGGTACATGCACGATAACATCTCCACGCGTGTGGGTTGGAAGATGAGCTATGGAAGATGAGCTATGGAAGATGAGCTATGAGCTATGGTGCCCTACTAATCACCGCCAACTTTTTCCATCCCAGAGTCTAAGAGTCAATGGGTACATGCACGATAACAGCACCACGCGTGTGGGTTGGAAAATGAGCTATGGAAACCTTAAAAATTGCCCTACTAATCACCGCCAACTTTTTCCATCCCAGAGTCTTAGAGTCAGTGGGTACATGCACGATAACATCTCCACGCGTGTGGGTTGGAAGATGAGCTATGAGCTATGGTGCCCTACTAATCACCGCCAACTTTTTCCATCCCAAAGTCTTAGAGTCAGTGGCTACATGCACGATAACATCTCCACGCGTGTGGGTTGGAAGATGAGCTATGGAAGATGAGCTATGAGCTATGGTGCCCTACTAATCACCGCCATCTTTTTCCATCCCAGAGTCTCAGAGTCAATGGGTACATGCACGATAACATCTCCACGCGTGTGGGTTGGAAAATGAGCTATGCAAGATGAGCTATGAGCTATGGTGCCCTACTAATCACCGCCAGAGTCTCAGAGTCAATGGGTACATGCACGATAACATCTCCACGCGTGTGGGTTGGAAGATGAGCTATGGAAACCTTCAAAATTGCCCTACTAATCACCGCCAACTTTTTCCATCCCAGAGTCTCAGAGTCAATGGGTACATGTACGATAACATCTCCACGCGTGTGGGTTGGAAGATGAGCTATGGAAGATGAGCTATGAGCTATGGTGCCCTACTAATCACCGCCAACTTTTTCCATCCCAGAGTCTCAGAGTCAATGGGTACATGCACGATAACATCTCCACGCGTGTGGGTTGGAAGATGAGCTATGGAAACCTTCAAAATTGCCCTGCTGACCACCGCCAACTTTTTCCATCCCAGAGTCTTAGAGTCAGTGGGTACATGCACGATAACATCTCCACCCGTGTGGGTTGGAAGATGAGCTATGGAATCCTTCAAAATTGCCCTACTAATCACCGCCAACTTTTTCCATCCCAGAGTCTTAGAGTCAGTGGGTACATGCACTATAACATCTCCACGCGTGTGGGTTGGAAGATGAGCTATGGAAGATGAGCTATGAGCTATGGTGCCCTACTAATCACCGCCAACTTTTTCCATCCGAGAGTCTTAGAGTCAATAGGTACATGCACGATAACATCTCCACGCGTGTGGGTTGGAAGATGAGCTATGGAAACCTTCAAAATTGCCCTACTAATCACCGCCAACTTTTTCCAGCCCAGAGTCTTAGAGTCAATGGGTACATGCACGATAACATCTCCACGCGTGTGGGTTGGAAGATGAGCTATGGAAACCTTCAAAATTGCCCTACTAATCACCGCCAACTTTTTCCATCCCAGAGTCTTAGAGTCAATGGGTACATGCACGATAACATCTCCACGCGTGTGGGTTGGAAGATGAGCTATGGAAACCTTCAAAATTGCCCTACTAATCACCGCCAACTTTTTCCATCCCAGAGTCTCAGAGTCAATGGGTACATGCACGATAACATCTCCACGCGTGTGTGTTGGAAGATGAGCTATGAGCTATGGTGCCCTACTAATCACCGCCAACTTTTTCCATCCCAGAGTCTTAGAGTCAATGGGTACATGCACGATAACATCTCCACGCGTGTGGGTTGGAAGATGAGCTATGGAAACCTTCAAAATTGCCCTACTAATCACCGCCAACTTTTTCCATCCCAGAGTCTCAGAGTCAATGGGTACATGCACGATAACATCTCCACGCGTGTGGGTTGGAAAATGAGCTATGGAAGATGAGCTTTGAGCTATGGTGCCCTACTAATCACCGCCAACTTTTGCCATCCCAGAGTCTCAGAGTCAATGGGTACATGCACGATAACATCACCACCCGTGTGGGTTGGAAGATGAGCTATGGAAACCTTAAAAATTGCCCTGCTGACCACCGCCAACTTTTTCCATCCCAGAGTCTTAGAGTCAGTGGGTACATGCACGATAACATCTCCACCCGTGTGGGTTGGAAGATGAGCTATGGAAACCTTCAAAATTGCCCTACTAATCACCGCCAACTTTTTCCATCCCAGAGTCTTAGAGTCAGTGGGTACATGCACGATAACATCTCCACGCGTGTGGGTTGGAAGATGAGCTATGGAAGATGAGCTATGAGCTATGGTGCCCTACTAATCACCGCCAACTTTTTCCATCCCAGAGTCTTAGAGTCAATAGGTACATGCACGATAACATCTCCACGCGTGTGGGTTGGAAGATGAGCTATGGAAACCTTCAAAATTGCCCTACTAATCACCGCCAACTTTTTCCATCCCAGAGTCTTAGAGTCAATGGGTACATGCACGATAACATCTCCACGCGTGTGGGTTGGAAGATGAGCTATGGAAACCTTCAAAATTGCCCTACTAATCACCGCCAACTTTTTTCATCCCAGAGTCTTAGAGTCAATGGGTACATGCACGATAACATCTCCACGCGTGTGGGTTGGAAGATGAGCTATGGAAACCTTCAAAATTGCCCTACTAATCACCGCCAACTTTTTCCATCCCAGAGTCTCAGAGTCAATGGGTACATGCACGATAACATCTCCACGCGTGTGGGTTGGAAGATGAGCTATGGAAACCTTCAAAATTGCCCTACTAATCACCGCCAACTTTTTCCATCCCAGAGTCTTAGAGTCAATGGGTACATGCACGATAACATCTCCACGCGTGTGGGTTGGAAGATGAGCTATGGAAGATGAGCTATGAGCTATGGTACCCTACTAATCACCGCCAACTTTTTCCATCCCAGAGTCTTAGAGTCAGTGGGTACATGCACGATAACATCTCCACGCGTGTGGGTTGGAAGATGAGCTATGGAAGATGAGCTATGAGCTATGGTGCCCTACTAATCACCGCCAACTTTTTCCATCCCAGAGTCTTAGAGTCAATGGGTACATGCACGATAACATCACCACCCGTGTGGGTTGGAAGATGAGCTATGGAAGATGAGCTATGGAAGATTAGCTATGAGCTATGGTGCCCTACTAATCACCGCCAACTTTTTCCATCCCAGAGTCTTAGAGTCAATGGGTACACGCACGATAACATCTCCACGCGTGTGGGTTGGAAGATGAGCTATGGAAACCTTCAAAATTGCCCTACTAATCACCGCCAACTTTTTCCATGCCAGAGTCTTAGAGTCAATAGGTACATGCACGATAACATCTCCACCCGTGTGGGTTGGAAGATGAGCTATGGAAGATGAGCTATGGAAGATGAGCTATGAGCTATGGTGCCCTACTAATCACCGCCAACTTTTTCCATCCCAGAGTCTTAGAGTCAGTGGGTACATGCACGATAACATCTCCACGCGTGTGGGTTGGAAGATGAGCTATGGAAGATGAGCTATGAGCTATGGTGCCCTACTAATCACCGCCAACTTTTTCCATCCCAGAGTCTTAGAGTCAATAGGTACATGCACGATAACATCTCCACGCGTGTGGGTTGGAAGATGAGCTATGGAAGCGTTCAAAATTGCCCTACTGACCACCGCCAACTTTTTCCATCCCAGAGTCTCAGAGTCAATGGGTACATGCACGATAACATCTCCACGCGTGTGGGTTGGAAGATGAGCTATGGAAGATGAGCTATGAGCTATGGTGCCCTACTAATCACCACCAACTTTTTCCATCCGAGAGTTTAGAGTCAATAGGTACATGCACGATATCATCTCCACGCGTGTGGGTTGGAAGATGAGCTATGGAAGATGAGCTATGAGCTATGGTGCCCTACTAATCACCGCCAACTTTTTCCATCCCAGAGTCTTAGAGTCAATGGGTACATGCACGATAATATCTCCACACGTGGGGGTTGGAAAATTAGCTATGGAAACCTTAAAAATTGCCCTACTGACCACCGCCAACTTTTTCCATCCGAGAGTCTTAGAGTCAATAGGTACATGCACGATAACATCTCCACGCGTGTGGGTTGGAAGATGAGCTATGGAAACCTTCAAAATTGCCCTACTAATCACCGCCAACTTCTTCCATCCCAGAGTCTTAGAGTCAGTGGGTACATGCACGATAACATCTCCACGCGTGTGGGTTGGAAGATGAGCTATGGAAGATGAGCTATGAGCTATGGTGCCCTACTAATCACCGCCAACTTTTTCCATCCCAGAGTCTTAGAGTCAGTGGGTACATGCACGATAACATCTCCACGCGTGTGGGTTGGAAAATGAGCTATGGAAGATGAGCTATGAGCTATGGTGCCCTACTAATCACCGCCAACTTTTTCCATCCCAGAGTCTCAGAGTCAATGGGTACATGCACGATAACAGCACCACGCGTGTGGGTTGGAAAATGAGCTATGGAAACCTTAAAAATTGCCCTACTAATCACCGCCAACTTTTTCCATCCCAGAGTCTTAGAGTCAGTGGGTACATGCACGATAACATCTCCACGCGTGTGGGTTGGAAGATGAGCTATGGAAGATGAGCTATGAGCTATGGTGCCCTACTAATCACCGCCAACTTTTTCCATCCCAGAGTCTTAGAGTCAGTGGCTACATGCACGATAACATCTCCACGCGTGTGGGTTGGAAGATGAGCTATGGAAGATGAGCTATGAGCTATGGTGCCCTACTAATCACCGCCAACTTTTTCCATCCCAGAGTCTCAGAGTCAATGGGTACATGCACGATAACATCTCCACGCGTGTGGGTTGGAAAATGAGCTATGGAAGATGAGCTATGAGCTATGGTGCCCTACTAATCACCGCCAACTTTTTCCATCCCAGAGTCTCAGAGTCAATGGGTACATGCACGATAACATCTCCACGCGTGTGGGTTGGAAGATGAGCTATGGAAGCCTTCAAAATTGCCCTACTAATCACCGCCAACTTTTTCCATTCCAGAGTCTCAGAGTCAATGGGTACATGCACGATAACATCTCCACGCGTGTGGGTTGGAAAATGAGCTATGGAAGATGAGCTATGAGCTATGGTGCCCTACTACTCAACGCCAACTTTTTCCATCCCAGAGTCTTAGAGTCAATGGGTACATGCACGATAACATCTCCACGCGTGTGGGTTGGAAGATGAGCTATGGAAACCTTCAAAATTGCCCTACTAATCACCGCCAACTTTTTCCATAGCTCATCTTCCAACCCACACGCGTGGAGATGTTATCGTGCATGTACCCATTGACTCTGAGACTCTGGGATGGAAAAAGTTGGCGGTGGTCAGCAGGGCAATTTTTAAGGTTTCCATAGCTCATCTTCCAACCCACACGCGTGGAGATGTTATCGTGCATGTACCCATTGACTCTGAGACTCTGGGATGGAAAAAGTTGGCGGTGATTAGTAGGGTACCATAGCTCATAGCTCATCTTCCATAGCTCATCTTCCAACCCACACGCGTGGAGATGTTATCGTGCATGTACCCATTGACTCTAAGACTCTGGGATGGAAAAAGTTGGCGGTGATTAGTAGGGCAATTTTGAAGGTTTCCATAGCTCATCTTCCAACCCACACGCGTGGAGATGTTATCGTGCATGTACCTATTGACTCTAAGACTCTCGGATGGAAAAAGTTGGCGGTGGTCAGTAGGGCAATTTTTAAGGTTTCCATAGCTAATTTTCCAACCCCCACGTGTGGAGATATTATCGTGCATGTACCCATTGACTCTAAGACTCTGGGATGGAAAAAGTTGGCGGTGATTAGTAGGGCACCATAGCTCATAGCTCATCTTCCATAGCTCATCTTCCAACCCACACGCGTGGAGATGTTATCGTGCATGTACCCATTGACTCTAAGACTCTGGGATGGAAAAAGTTGGCGGTGGTCAGTAGGGCAATTTTGAACGCTTCCATAGCTCATCTTCCAACCCACACGCGTGGAGATGTTATCGTGCATGTACCTATTGACTCTAAGACTCTGGGATGGAAAAAGTTGGCGGTGATTAGTAGGGCACCATAGCTCATAGCTCATCTTCCATAGCTCATCTTCCAACCCACACGCGTGGAGATGTTATCGTGCATGTACCCACTGACTCTAAGACTCTGGGATGGAAAAAGTTGGCGGTGATTAGTAGGGCACCATAGCTCATAGCTCATCTTCCATAGCTCATCTTCCAACCCACACGGGTGGAGATGTTATCGTGCATGTACCTATTGACTCTAAGACTCTGGGATGGAAAAAGTTGGCGGTGATTAGTAGGGCAATTTTGAAGGTTTCCATAGCTCATCTTCCAACCCACACGCGTGGAGATGTTATCGTGCATGTGACCATTGACTCTAAGACTCTGGGATGGAAAAAGTTGGCGGTGATTAGTAGGGCACCATAGCTCATAGCTCATCTTCCATAGCTCATCTTCCATAGCTCATCTTCCATAGCTCATCTTCCAACCCACACGGGTGGTGATGTTATCGTGCATGTACCCATTGACTCTAAGACTCTGGGATGGAAAAAGTTGGCGGTGATTAGTAGGGCACCATAGCTCATTGCTCATCTTCCATAGCTCATCTTCCAACCTGACTCTAAGACTCTGGGATGGAAAAAGTTGGCGGTGATTAGTAGGGCACCATAGCTCATAGCTCATCTTCCATAGCTCATCTTCCAACCCACACGCGTGGAGATGTTATCGTGCATGTACCCACTGACTCTAAGACTCTGGGATGGAAAAAGTTGGCGGTGATTAGTAGGGCACCATAGCTCATCTTCCATAGCTCATCTTCCAACCCACACGCGTGGAGATGTTATCGTGCATGTACCCATTGACTCTGAGACTCTGGGATGGAAAAAGTTGGCGTTGAGTAGTACGGCACCATAGCTCATAGCTCATCTTCCATAGCTCATCTTCCAACCCACACGCGTGGAGATGTTATCGTGCATGTACCCATTGACTCTGAGACTCTGGGATGGAAAAAGTTGGCGGTGATTAGTAGGGCAATTTTGAAGGTTTCCATAGCTCATCTTCCAACCCACACGCGTGGAGATGTTATCGTGCATGTACCCATTGACTCTAAGACTCTGGGATGGAAAAAGTTGGCGGTGATTAGTAGGGCACCATAGCTCATAGCTCATCTTCCAACCCACACGCGTGGAGATGTTATCGTGCATGTACCCATTGACTCTGAGACTCTGGGATGGAAAAAGTTGGCGGTGATTAGTAGGGCAATTTTGAAGGTTTCCATAGCTCATCTTCCAACCCACACGCGTGGAGATGTTATCGTGCATGTACCCATTGACTCTAAGACTCTGGGATGGAAAAAGTTGGCGGTTATTAGTAGGGCAATTTTGAGGGTTTCCATAGCTCATCTTCCAACCCACACGCGTGGAGATGTTATCGTGCATGTACCCATTGACTCTAAGACTCTGGGATGGAAAAAGTTGGCGGTGATTAGTAGGGCAATTTTGAAGGTTTCCATAGCTCATCTTCCAACCCACACGCAAGGAGATGTTATCGTGCATGTACCTATTGACTCTGAGACTCTGGGATGGAAAAAGTTGGCGGTGATTAGTAGGGCAATTTTGAAGGTTTCCATAGCTCATCTTCCAACCCACACGCGTGGAGATGTTATCGTGCATGTACCCATGGACTCTGAGTCTTTGGGATGGAAAAAGTTAGCGGTGGTCAGTAGGGCAATTTTGAAGGTTTCCATAGCTCATCTTCAAACCGCCCAAACGGAAATCCACCTATTGACTCTGAGACTCTGGGATGGAAAATGTTGGCGGTGATTAGTAGGGCAATTTTGAAGGTTTCCATAGCTCATCTTCCAACCCACACGCGTGGAGATGTTATCGTGCCTGTACCCATTTACTCTGAGACTCTGGGATGGAAAAAGTTGGCGGTGGTCAGTAGGGCAATTTTGAAGGTTTCCATAGCTGTTCTTCCAACCCACACACACACACACGCGTGGAGATGTTATCGTGCATATACCCATTGACCCTGAGACTCTGGAATGGAAAAAGTTGGCGTTGGTCAGTAGGGCACCATAGCTCATAGCTCATCTTCAAACCCACACGCGTGGAGATGTGATCGTGCATGTACCCATTGACTCTGAGACTCTGGGATGGAAAAAGTTGGCGGTGGTCAGTAGGGCAATTTTGAAGGTTTCCATAGCTCATCTTCCAATCCACACGGGTGGTAATGTTATCGTGCATGTACCAATAGACTCTGAGACTTTGGGATGAAAAAAGTTGGCGGTGGTCAGTAGGGCACCATAGCTCATAGCTCATCTTCCATAGCTCATCTTCCAACCCACACGCGTGGAGATATTATCGTGCATGTACCCATTGACTCTAAGACTCTGGGATGGAAAAAGTTGGCGGTGATTAGTAGGGCAATTTTGAAGGTTTCCATAGCTCATCTTCCAACCCACACGGGTGGTGATGTTATCGTGCATGTACCCATTGACTCTAAGACTCTGGGATGGAAAAAGTTGGCGGTGATTAGTAGGGCACCATAGCTCATAGCTCATCTTCCATAGCTCATTTTCCATAGCTCATCTTCCAACCCACACGCGTGGAGATGTTATCGTGCATGTACCCATTGACTCTGAGACTCTGGGATGGAAAAAGTTGGCGGTGATTAGTAGGGCAATTTTGAAGGTTTCCATAGCTCATCTTCCAACCCACACGCGTGGAGATGTTATCGTGCATGTACCCATTGACTCTGAGACTCTGGGATGGAAAAAGTTGGCGGTGATTAGTAGGGCACCATAGCTCATAGCTCATCTTCCATAGCTCATCTTCCAACCCACACGCGTGGAGATATTATCGTGCATGTACCCATTGACTCTAAGACTCTGGGATGGAAAAAGTTGGCGGTGATTAGTAGGGCAATTTTGAAGGTTTCCATAGCTCATCTTCCAACCCACACGCGTGGAGATGTTATCGTGCA
Organism: Eristalis arbustorum; assembly: GCA_916610145.1. NCBI lineage: Eukaryota > Metazoa > Arthropoda > Insecta > Diptera > Syrphidae > Eristalis > Eristalis arbustorum. The sequence continues at coordinate 16,410 of CAKAIZ010000393.1, read as the reverse complement.
TGTACCCACTGACTCTAAGACTCTGGGATGGAAAAAGTTGGCGGTGATTAGTAGGGCACCATAGCTCATAGCTCATCTTCCATAGCTCATCTTCCAACCCACACGCGTGGAGATGTTATCGTGCATGTAGCCACTGACTCTGAGACTCTGGGATGGAAAAAGTTGGCGGTGATTAGTAGGGCAATTTTGAAGGTTTCCATAGCTCATCTTCCAACCCACACGCGTGGAGATGTTATCGTGCATGTAGCCACTGACTCTGAGACTCTGGGATGGAAAAAGTTGGCGGTGATTAGTAGGGCAATTTTGAAGGTTTCCATAGCTCATCTTCCAACCCACACGCGTGGAGATGTTATCGTGCATGTACCCACTGACTCTAAGACCCTGGGATGGAAAAAGTTGGCGGTGATTAGTAGGGCACCATAGCTCATAGCTCATCTTCCATAGCTCATCTTCCAACCCACACGCGTGGAGATGTTATCGTGCATGTACCCATTGACTCTGAGACTCTGGGATGGAAAAAGTTGGCGGTGATTAGTAGGGCAATTTTGAAGGTTTCCATAGCTCATCTTCCAACCCACACGCGTGGAGATGTTATCATACTGACCACGGCCAACTTTTTCCATCCCAGATTCTTAGAGTCAATAGGTACAAGCACGATAACATCTCCACGCGTGTGGGTTGGAAGATGAGCTATGGAAACCTTCAAAATTGCCCTACTGACCACGGCCAACTTTTTCCATCCCAGAGTCTTAGAGTCAATAGGTACATGCACGATAACATCTCCACGCGTGTGGGTTGGAAGATGAGCTATGGAAGATGAGCTATGAGCTATGGTGCCCTACTAATCACCGCCAACTTTTTCCATCCCAGAGCTTAGAGTCAATGGGTACATGCACGATAACATCTCCACGCGTGTGGGTTGGAAGATGAGCTATGGAAGATGAGCTATGAGCTATGGTGCCCTACTAATCACCGCCAACTTTTTCCATCCCAGAGTCTTAGAGTCAGTGGGTACATGCACGATAACATCTCCACGCGTGTGGGTTGGAAGATGAGCTATGGAAACCTTCAAAATTGCCCTACTAATCACCGCCAACTTTTTCCATCCCAGAGTCTCAGAGTCAGTGGCTACATGCACGATAACATCTCCACGCGTGTGGGTTGGAAGATGAGCTATGGAAACCTTCAAAATTGCCCTACTAATCACCGCCAACTTTTTCCATCCCAGAGTCTCAGAGTCAGTGGCTACATGCACGATAACATCTCCACGCGTGTGGGTTGGAAGATGAGCTATGGAAGATGAGCTATGAGCTATGGTGCTCTACTAATCACCGCCAACTTTTTCCATCCCAGAGTCTTAGAGTCAGTGGGTACATGCACGATAACATCTCCACGCGTGTGGGTTGGAAGATGAGCTATGGAAACCTTCAAAATTGCCCTACTAATCACCGCCAACTTTTTCCATCCCAGAGTCTCAGAGTCAATGGGTACATGCACGATAACATCTCCACGCGTGTGGGTTGGAAGATGAGCTATGGAAGATGAGCTATGAGCTATGGTGCCCTACTAATCACCGCCAACTTTTTCCATCCCAGAGTCTTAGAGTCAGTGGGTACATGCACGATAACATCTCCACGCGTGTGGATTGGAAGATGAGCTATGGAAACCTTCAAAATTGCCCTACTAATCACCGCCAACTTTTTCCATCCCAGAGTCTCAGAGTCAGTGGCTACATGCACGATAACATCTCCACGCGTGTGGGTTGGAAGATGAGCTATGGAAACCTTCAAAATTGCCCTACTAATCACCGCCAACTTTTTCCATCCCAGAGTCTCAGAGTCAGTGGCTACATGCGCGATAACATCTCCACGCGTGTGGGTTGGAAGATGAGCTATGGAAGATGAGCTATGAGCTATGGTGCCCTACTAATCACCGCCAACTTTTTCCATCCCAGAGTCTTAGAGTCAGTGGGTACATGCACGATAACATCTCCACGCGTGTGGGTTGGAAGATGAGCTATGGAAACCTTCAAAATTGCCCTACTAATCACCGCCAACTTTTTCCATCCCAGAGTCTTAGAGTCAATGGGTACATGCACGATAACATCTCCACGCGTGTGGGTTGGAAGATGAGCTATGGAAACCTTCAAAAGTGCCCTACTAATCACCGCCAACTTTTTCCATCCCAGAGTCTCAGAGTCAATGGGTACATGCACGATAACATCTCCACGCGTGTGGGTTGGAAGATGAGCTATGGAAGATGAGCTATGAGCTATGGTGCCCTACTAATCACCGCCAACTTTTTCCATCCCAGAGTCTTAGAGTCAATGGGTACATGCACGATAATATCTCCACGCGTGTGGGTTGGAAGATGAGCTATGGAAACCTTCAAAATTGCCCTACTAATCACCGCCAACTTTTTCCATCCCAGAGTCTTAGAGTCAATGGGTACATGCACGATAACATCTCCACGCGTGTGGGTTGGAAAATGAGCTATGGAAGATGAGCTATGAGCTATGGTGCCCTACTAATCACCGCCAACTTTTTCAATCCCAGAGTCTCAGAGTCAATGGGTACATGCACGATAACATCTCCACGCGTGTGGGTTGGAAGATGAGCTATGGAAGATGAGCTATGGAAGATGAGCTATGAGCTATGGTGCCCTACTAATCACCGCCAACTTTTTCCATCCCAGAGTCTTAGAGTCAATGGGTACATGCACGATAACATCTCCACGCGTGTGGGTTGGAAGATGAGCTATGGAAACCTTCAAAATTGCCCTACTGACCACGGCCAACTTTTTCCATCCCAGAGTCTCAGAGTCAATGGGTACATGCACGATAACATCTCCACGCGTGTGGGTTGGAAGATGAGCTATGGAAGATGAGCTATGGAAGATGAGCTATGAGCTATGGTGCCCTACTAATCACCGCCAACTTTTTCCATCCCAGAGTCTCAGAGTCAATGGGTACATGCACGATAACAGCACCACGCGTGTGGGTTGGAAAATGAGCTATGGAAACCTTAAAAATTGCCCTACTGACCACGGCCAACTTTTTCCATCCGAGAGTCTTAGAGTCAATAGGTACATGCACGATAACATCTCCACGCGTGTGGGTTGGAAGATGAGCTATGAGCTATGGTGCCCTACTAATCACCGCCAACTTTTTCCATCCCAGAGTCTTAGAGTCAGTGGCTACATGCACGATAACATCTCCACGCGTGTGGGTTGGAAGATGAGCTATGGAAGATGAGCTATGAGCTATGGTGCCCTACTAATCACCGCCAACTTTTTCCATCCCAGAGTCTTAGAGTCAATGGGTACATGCACGATAACATCTCCACGCGTGTGGGTTGGAAGATGAGCTATGGAAACCTTCAAAATTGCCCTACTAATCACCGCCAACTTTTTCCATCCCAGAGTCTCAGAGTCAATGGGTACATGCACGATAACATCTCCACGCGTGTGGGTTGGAAGATGAGCTATGGAAGATGAGCTATGAGCTATGGTGCCCTACTAATCACCGCCAACTTTTTCCATCCCAGAGTCTTAGAGTCAATGGGTACATGCACGATAACATCTCCACGTGTGTGGGTTGGAAGATGAGCTATGGAAACCTTCAAAATTGCCCTACTAATCACCGCCAACTTTTTCCATCCCAGAGTCTTAGAGTCAATGGGTACATGCACGATAACATCTCCACGCGTGTGGGTTGGAAGATGAGCTATGGAAACCTTCAAAATTGCCCTACTAATCACCGCCAACTTTTTCCATCCCAGAGTCTCAGAGTCAATGGGTACATGCACGATAACATCTCCACGCGTGTGGGTTGGAAGATGAGCTATGAGCTATGGTGCCCTACTAATCACCGCCAACTTTTTCCATCCCAGAGTCTTAGAGTCAATGGGTACATGCACGATAACATCTCCACCCGTGTGGGTTGGAAGATGAGCTATGGAAACCTTCAAAATTGCCCTACTGACCACGGCCAACTTTTTCCATCCGAGAGTCTCAGAGTCAATGGGTACATGCACGATAACATCTCCACGCGTGTGGGTTGGAAGATGAGCTATGGAAGATGAGCTATGAGCTATGGTACCCTACTAATCACCGCCAACTTTTTCCATCCCAGAGTCTCAGAGTCAATGGGTACATGCACGATAACATCTCCACGCGTGTGGGTTGGAAGATGAGCTATGGAAACCTTCAAAATTGCCCTACTAATCACCGCCAACTTTTTCCATCCCAGAGTCTCAGAGTCAATGGGTACATGCACGATAACATCTCCACGCGTGTGGGTTGGAAGATGAGCTATGGAAACCTTCAAAATTGCCCTACTAATCACCGCCAACTTTTTCCATCCCAGAGTCTTAGAGTCAATGGGTACATGCACGATAACATCTCCACGCGTGTGGGTTGGAAGATGAGCTATGGAAACCTTCAAAATTGCCCTACTGACCACGGCCAACTTTTTCCATCCGAGAGTCTTAGAGTCAATAGGTACATGCACGATAACATCTCCACGCGTGTGGGTTGGAAGATGAGCTATGGAAGATGAGCTATGAGCTATGGTGCCCTACTAATCACCGCCAACTTTTTCCATCCCAGAGTCTTAGAGTCAATGGGTACATGCACGATAACATCTCCACGCGTGTGGGTTGGAAGATGAGCTATGGAAACCTTCAAAATTGCCCTACTAATCACCGCCAACTTTTTCCATCCCAGAGTCTTAGAGTCAATGGGTACATGCACGATAACATCTCCACGCGTGTGGGTTGGAAGATGAGCTATGGAAACCTTCAAAATTGCCCTACTGACCACGGCCAACTTTTTCCATCCCAGAGTCTCAGAGTCAATGGGTACATGCACGATAACATCTCCACGCGTGTGGGTTGGAAGATGAGCTATGGAAGATGAGCTATGGAAGATGAGCTATGAGCTATGGTGCCCAACTAATCACCGCCAACTTTTTCCATCCCAGAGTCTCAGAGTCAATGGGTACATGCACGATAACAGCACCACGCGTGTGGGTTGGAAAATGAGCTATGGAAACCTTAAAAATTGCCCTACTGACCACGGCCAACTTTTTCCATCCCAGAGTCTCAGAGTCAATGGGTACATGCACGATAACATCACCACCCGTGTGGGTTGGAAGATGAGCTATGGAAGATGAGCTATGAGCTATGGTGCCCTACTAATCACCGCCAACTTTTTCCATCCCAGAGTCTCAGAGTCAATGGGTACATGCACGATAACATCACGCGTGTGGGTTGGAAGATGAGCTATGGAAACCTTCAAAATTGCCCTACTAATCACCGCCAACTTTTTCCATCCCAGAGTCTTAGAGTCAATGGGTACATGCACGATAACATCTCCACGCGTGTGGGTTGGAAGATGAGCTATGGAAACCTTCAAAATTGCCCTACTAATCACCGCCAACTTTTTCCATCCCAGAGTCTCAGAGTCAATGGGTACATGCACGATAACATCACCACCCGTGTGGGTTGGAAGATGAGCTATGGAAGATGAGCTATGAGCTATGCTGCCCTACTAATCACCGCCAACTTTTTCCATCCCAGAGTCTCAGAGTCAATGGGTACATGCACGATAACATCACGCGTGTGGGTTGGAAGATGAGCTATGGAAACCTTCAAAATTGCCCTACTAATCACCGCCAACTTTTTCCATCCCAGAGTCTTAGAGTCAATGGGTACATGCACGATAACATCTCCACGCGTGTGGGTTGGAAGATGAGCTATGGAAGATGAGCTATGAGCTATGGTGCCCTACTAATCACCGCCAACTTTTTCCATCCCAGAGTATTAGAGTCAATGGGTACATGCACGATAATATCTCCACGCGTGTGGGTTGGAAGATGAGCTATGGAAACCTTCAAAATTGCCCTACTAATCACCGCCAACTTTTTCCATCCCAGAGTCTCAGAGTCAATGGGTACATGCACGATAACAGCACCACGCGTGTGGGTTGGAAAATGAGCTATGGAAACCTTAAAAATTGCCCTACTGACCACGGCCAACTTTTTCCATCCCAGAGTCTCAGAGTCAATGGGTACATGCACGATAACATCTCCACGCGTGTGGGTTGGAAGATGAGCTATGGAAGATGAGCTATGGAAGATGAGCTATGAGCTATGGTGCCCTACTAATCACCACCAACTTTTTCCATCCCAGAGTCTTAGAGTCAATGGGTACATGCACGATAACATCTCCACGCGTGTGGGTTGGAAAATGAGCTATGGAAACCTTCAAAATTGCCCTACTAATCACCGCCAACTTTTTCCATCCCAGAGTCTCAGAGTCAATGGGTACATGCACGATAACAGCACCACGCGTGTGGGTTGGAAAATGAGCTATGGAAACCTTCAAAATTGCCCTACTAATCACCGCCAACTTTTTCCATCCCACAGTCTCAGAGTCAATGGGTACATGCACGATAACATCACCACCCGTGTGGGTTGGAAGATGAGCTATGGATATGGTGCCCTACTAATCACCGCCAACTTTTTCCATCCCAGAGTCTTAGAGTCAGTGGGTACATGCACGATAACATCTCCACCCGTGTGGGTTGGAAGATGAGCTATGGAAACCTTCAAAATTGCCCTACTGACCACGGCCAACTTTTTCCATCCGAGAGTCTTAGAGTCAATAGATACATGCACGATAACATCTCCACGCGTGTGGGTTGGAAGATGAGCTATGGAAGATGAGCTATGAGCTATGGTGCCCTACTAATCACCGCCAACTTTTTCCATCCCAGAGTCTTAGAGTCAGTGGGTACATGCACGATAACATCTCCACGCGTGTGGGTTGGAAGATGAGCTATGGAAACCTTCAAAATTGCCCTACTAATCACCGCCAACTTTTTCCATCCCAGAGTCTTAGAGTCAGTGGGTACATGCACGATAACATCTCCACGCGTGTGGGTTGGAAGATGAGCTATGGAAAATGAGCTATGGAAGATGAGCTATGAGCTATGGTGCCCTACTAATCACCGCCAACTTTTTCCATCCCAGAGTCTTAGAGTCAATGGGTACATGCACGATAACATCTCCACGCGTGTGGGTTGGAAAATGAGCTATGGAAGATGAGCTATGAGCTATGGTGCCCTACTAATCACCGCCAACTTTTTCCATCCCAGAGTCTCAGAGTCAATGGGTACATGCACGATAACATCTCCACGCGTGTGGGTTGGAAGATGAGCTATGGAAGATGAGCTATGAGCTATGGTGCCCTACTAATCACCGCCAACTTTTTCCATCCCAGAGTCTTAGAGTCAATGGGTACATGCACGATAACATCTCCACGCGTGTGGGTTGGAAGATGAGCTATGGAAACCTTCAAAATTGCCCTACTAATCACCGCCAACTTTTTCCATCCCAGAGTCTCAGAGTCAATGGGTACATGCACGATAACATCTCCACGCGTGTGGGTTGGAAGATGAGCTATGGAAGATGAGCTATGAGCTATGGTGCCCTACTAATCACCGCCAACTTTTTCCATCCCAGAGTCTCAGAGTCAATGGGTACATGCACGATAACATCACCACCCGTGTGGGTTGGAAGATGAGCTATGGAAACCTTCAAAATTGCCCTACTAATCACCGCCAACTTTTTCCATCCCAGAGTCTTAGAGTCAGTGGGTACATGCACGATAACATCTCCACCCGTGTGGGTTGGAAGATGAGCTATGGAAACCTTCAAAATTGCCCTACTGACCACGGCCAACTTTTTCCATCCGAGAGTCTTAGAGTCAATAGGTACATGCACGATAACATCTCCACGCGTGTGGGTTGGAAGATGAGCTATGGAAGATGAGCTATGAGCTATGGTGCCCTACTAATCACCGCCAGCTTTTTCCATCCCAGAGTCTTAGAGTCAGTGGGTACATGCACGATAACATCTCCACGCGTGTGGGTTGGAAGATGAGCTATGGAAAATGAGCTATGGAAGATGAGCTATGAGCTATGGTGCCCTACTAATCACCGCCAACTTTTTCCATCCCAGAGTCTTAGAGTCAATGGGTACATGCACGATAACATCTCCACTCGTGTGGGTTGGAAAATGAGCTATGGAATATGAGCTATGAGCTATGGTGCCCTACTAATCACCGCCAACTTTTTCCATCCCAGAGTCTCAGAGTCAATGGGTACATGCACGATAACATCTCCACGCGTGTGGGTTGGAAGATGAGCTATGAAAGATGAGCTATGAGCTATGCTGCCCTACTAATCACCGCCAACTTTTTCCATCCCAGAGTCTTAGAGTCAATGTGTACATGCACGATAACATCTCCACGCGTGTGGGTTGGAAGATGAGCTATGGAAACCTTCAAAATTGCCCTACTAATCACCGCCAACTTTTTCAATCCCAGAGTCTTAGAGTCAATGGGTACATGCACGATAACATCTCCACGCGTGTGGGTTGGAAGATGAGCTATGGAAACCTTCAAAATTGCCCTACTAATCACCGCCAACTTTTTCCATCCCAGAGTCTTAGAGTCAGTGGCTACATGCACGATAACATCTCCACGCGTGTGGGTTGGAAGATGAGCCATGGAAGATGAGCTATGAGCTATAGTACCCTACTAATCACCGCCAACTTTTTCCATCCCAGAGTCTCAGAGTCAATGGGTACATGCACGATAACATCTCCACGCGTGTGGGTTGGAAGATGAGCTATGGAAGATGAGCTATGGAAGATGAGCTATGAGCTATGGAGCCCTACTAATCACCGCCAACTTTTTCCATCCCAGAGTCTTAGAGTCAATGGGTACATGCACGATAACATCTCCACGCGTGTGGGTTGGAAGATGAGCTATGGAAACCTTCAAAATTGCCCTACTAATCACCGCCAACTTTTTCCATCCCAGAGTCTCAGAGTCAATGGGTACATGCACGATAACATCTCCACGCGTGTGGGTTGGAAGATGAGCTATGGAAGATGAGCTATGAGCTATGGTGCCCTACTAATCACCGCCAACTTTTTCCATCCCAGAGTCTCAGAGTCAATGGGTACATGCACGATAACATCTCCACGCGTGTGGGTTGGAAGATGAGCTATGGAAGATGAGCTATGAGCTATGGTGCCCTACTAATCACCGCCAACTTTTTCCATCCCAGAGTCTTAGAGTCAATGGGTACATGCACGATAACATCTCCACGCGTGTGGGTTGGAAGATGAGCTATGGAAACCTTCAAAATTGCCCTACTAATCACCGCCAACTTTTTCCATCCCAGAGTCTCAGAGTCAATGGGTACATGCACGATAACATCTCCACGCGTGTGGGTTGGAAGATGAGCTATGGAAGATGAGCTATGAGCTATGGTGCCCTACTAATCACCGCCAACTTTTTCCATCCCAGAGTCTTAGAGTCAGTGGGTACATGCACGATAACATCTCCACGCGTGTGGGTTGGAAGATGAGCTATGGAAACCTTCAAAATTGCCCTACTGACCACGGCCAACTTTTTAAATCCGAGAGTCTCAGAGTCAATGGGTACATGCACGATAACATCTCCACGCGTGTGGGTTGGAAGATGAGCTATGGAAACCTTCAAAATTGCCCTACTAATCACCGCCAACTTTTTCCATCCCAGAGTCTCAGAGTCAATGGGTACATGCACGATAACATCTCCACGCGTGTGGGTTGGAAGATGAGCTATGGAAACCTTCAAAATTGCCCTACTAATCACCGCCAACTTTTTCCATCCCAGAGTCTTAGAGTCAATGGGTACATGCACGATAACATCTCCACGCGTGTGGGTTGGAAGATGAGCTATGGAAACCTTCAAAATTGCCCTACTAATCACCGCCAACTTTTTCCATCCCAGAGTCTTAGAGTCAATGGGTACATGCACGATAACATCTCCACGCGTGTGGGTTGGAAGATAAGCTATGGAAACCTTCAAAATTGCCCTACTAATCACCGCCAACTTTTTCCATCCCAGAGTCTTAGAGTCAGTGGGTACATGCACGATAACATCTCCACGCGTGTGGGTTGGAAGATGAGCTATGGAAGATGAGCTATGAGCTATGGTGCCCTACTAATCACCGCCAACTTTTTCCATCCCAGAGTCTCAGAGTCAATGGGTACATGCACGATAACATCTCCACGCGTGTGGGTTGGAAGATGAGCTATGGAAGATGAGCTATGAGCTATGGTACCCTACTAATCACCGCCAACTTTTTCCATCCCAGAGTCTCAGAGTCAATGGGTACCTGCACGATAACATCTCCACGCGTGTGGGTTGGAAGATGAGCTATGGAAGATGAGCTATGGAAGATGAGCTATGAGCTATGGTGCCCTACTAATCACCGCCAACTTTTTCCATCCCAGAGTCTTAGGGTCAATGGGTACATGCACGATAACATCTCCACGCGTGTGGGTTGGAAGATGAGCTATGGAAACCTTCAAAATTGCCCTACTAATCACCGCCAACTTTTTCCATCCCAGAGTCTCAGAGTCAATGGGTACATGCACGATAACATCTCCACGCGTGTGGGTTGGAAGATGAGCTATGGAAGATGAGCTATGAGCTATGGTGCCCTACTAATCACCGTCAACTTTTTCCATCCCAGAGTCTCAGAGTCAATGGGTACATGCACGATAACATCTCCACGCGTGTGGGTTGGAAGATGAGCTATGGAAGATGAGCTATGAGCTATGGTGCCCTACTTATCACCGCCAACTTTTTCCATCCCAGAGTCTTAGAGTCAATGGGTACATGCACGATAACATCTCCACGCGTGTGGGTTGGAAGATGAGCTATGGAAACCTTCAAAATTGCCCTACTAATCACCGCCAACTTTTTCCATCCCAGAGTCTCAGAGTCAATGGGTACATGCACGATAACATCTCCACGCGTGTGGGTTGGAAGATGAGCTATGGAAGATGAGCTATGAGCTATGGTGCCCTACTAATCACCGCCAACTTTTTCCATCCCAGAGTCTTAGAGTCAGTGGGTACATGCACGATAACATCTCCACGCATGTGGGTTGGAAGATGAGCTATGGAAACCTTCAAAATTGCCCTACTGACCACGGCCAACTTTTTCCATCCGAGAGTCTCAGAGTCAATGGGTACATGCACGATAACATCTCCACGCGTGTGGGTTGGAAGATGAGCTATGGAAGATGAGCTATGAGCTATGGTGCCCTACTAATCACCGCCAACTTTTTCCATCCCAGAGCCTCAGAGTCAATGGGTACATGCACGATAACATCTCCACGCGTGTGGGTTGGAAGATGAGCTATGGAAGATGAGCTATGAGCTATGGTGCCCTACTAATCACCGCCAACTTTTTCCATCCCAGAGTCTTAGAGTCAATGGGTACATGCACGATAACATCTCCACGCGTGTGGGTTGGAAGATGAGCTATGGAAACCTTCAAAATTGCCCTACTAATCACCGCCAACTTTTTCCATCCCAGAGTCTCAGAGTCAATGGGTACATGCACGATAACATCTCCACGCGTGTGGGTTGGAAGATGAGCTATGAGCTATGGTGCCCTACTAATCACCGCCAACTTTTTCCATCCCAGAGTCTCAGAGTCAATGGGTACATGCACGATAACATCACCACCCGTGTGGGTTGGAAGATGAGCTATGGAAACCTTCAAAATTGCCCTACTAATCACCGCCAACTTTTTCCATCCCAGAGTCTTAGAGTCAGTGGGTACATGCACGATAACATCTCCACCCGTGTGGGTTGGAAGATGAGCTATGGAAACCTTCAAAATTGCCCTACTGACCACGGCCAACTTTTTCCATCCGAGAGTCTTAGAGTCAATAGGTACATGCACGATAACATCTCCACGCGTGTGGGTTGGAAGATGAGCTATGGAAGATGAGCTATGAGCTATGGTGCCCTACTAATCACCGCCAGCTTTTTCCATCCCAGAGTCTTAGAGTCAGTGGGTACATGCACGATAACATCTCCACGCGTGTGGGTTGGAAGATGAGCTATGGAAAATGAGCTATGGAAGATGAGCTATGAGCTATGGTGCCCTACTAATCACCGCCAACTTTTTCCATCCCAGAGTCTTAGAGTCAATGGGTACATGCACGATAACATCTCCACTCGTGTGGGTTGGAAAATGAGCTATGGAATATGAGCTATGAGCTATGGTGCCCTACTAATCACCGCCAACTTTTTCCATCCCAGAGTCTCAGAGTCAATGGGTACATGCACGATAACATCTCCACGCGTGTGGGTTGGAAGATGAGCTATGAAAGATGAGCTATGAGCTATGCTGCCCTACTAATCACCGCCAACTTTTTCCATCCCAGAGTCTTAGAGTCAATGTGTACATGCACGATAACATCTCCACGCGTGTGGGTTGGAAGATGAGCTATGGAAACCTTCAAAATTGCCCTACTAATCACCGCCAACTTTTTCAATCCCAGAGTCTTAGAGTCAATGGGTACATGCACGATAACATCTCCACGCGTGTGGGTTGGAAAATGAGCTATGGAAACCTTCAAAATTGCCCTACTAATCACCGCCAACTTTTTCCATCCCAGAGTCTTAGAGTCAGTGGCTACATGCACGATAACATCTCCACGCGTGTGGGTTGGAAGATGAGCCATGGAAGATGAGCTATGAGCTATGGTACCCTACTAATCACCGCCAACTTTTTCCATCCCAGAGTCTCAGAGTCAATGGGTAAATGCACGATAACATCTCCACGCGTGTGGGTTGGAAGATGAGCTATGAAAGATGAGCTATGAGCTATGCTGCCCTACTAATCACCGCCAACTTTTTCCATCCCAGAGTCTTAGAGTCAATGTGTACATGCACGATAACATCTCCACGCGTGTGGGTTGGAAGATGAGCTATGGAAACCTTCAAAATTGCCCTACTAATCACCGCCAACTTTTTCAATCCCAGAGTCTTAGAGTCAATGGGTACATGCACGATAACATCTCCACTCGTGTGGGTTGGAAAATGAGCTATGGAATATGAGCTATGAGCTATGGTGCCCTACTAATCACCGCCAACTTTTTCCATCCCAGAGTCTCAGAGTCAATGGGTACATGCACGATAACATCTCCACGCGTGTGGGTTGGAAGATGAGCTATGAAAGATGAGCTATGAGCTATGCTGCCCTACTAATCACCGCCAACTTTTTCCATCCCAGAGTCTTAGAGTCAATGTGTACATGCACGATAACATCTCCACGCGTGTGGGTTGGAAGATGAGCTATGGAAACCTTCAAAATTGCCCTACTAATCACCGCCAACTTTTTCCATCCCAGAGTCTTAGAGTCAGTGGGTACATGCACGATAACATCTCCACCCGTGTGGGTTGGAAGATGAGCTATGGAAACCTTCAAAATTGCCCTACTGACCACGGCCAACTTTTTCCATCCGAGAGTCTTAGAGTCAATAGGTACATGCACGATAACATCTCCACGCGTGTGGGTTGGAAGATGAGCTATGGAAGATGAGCTATGAGCTATGGTGCCCTACTAATCACCGCCAGCTTTTTCCATCCCAGAGTCTTAGAGTCAGTGGGTACATGCACGATAACATCTCCACGCGTGTGGGTTGGAAGATGAGCTATGGAAAATGAGCTATGGAAGATGAGCTATGAGCTATGGTGCCCTACTAATCACCGCCAACTTTTTCCATCCCAGAGTCTTAGAGTCAATGGGTACATGCACGATAACATCTCCACTCGTGTGGGTTGGAAAATGAGCTATGGAATATGAGCTATGAGCTATGGTGCCCTACTAATCACCGCCAACTTTTTCCATCCCAGAGTCTCAGAGTCAATGGGTACATGCACGATAACATCTCCACGCGTGTGGGTTGGAAGATGAGCTATGAAAGATGAGCTATGAGCTATGCTGCCCTACTAATCACCGCCAACTTTTTCCATCCCAGAGTCTTAGAGTCAATGTGTACATGCACGATAACATCTCCACGCGTGTGGGTTGGAAGATGAGCTATGGAAACCTTCAAAATTGCCCTACTAATCACCGCCAACTTTTTCAATCCCAGAGTCTTAGAGTCAATGGGTACATGCACGATAACATCTCCACGCGTGTGGGTTGGAAAATGAGCTATGGAAACCTTCAAAATTGCCCTACTAATCACCGCCAACTTTTTCCATCCCAGAGTCTTAGAGTCAGTGGCTACATGCACGATAACATCTCCACGCGTGTGGGTTGGAAGATGAGCCATGGAAGATGAGCTATGAGCTATGGTACCCTACTAATCACCGCCAACTTTTTCCATCCCAGAGTCTCAGAGTCAATGGGTAAATGCACGATAACATCTCCACGCGTGTGGGTTGGAAGATGAGCTATGGAAGATGAGCTATGGAAGATGAGCTATGAGCTATGGAGCCCTACTAATCACCGCCAACTTTTTCCATCCCAGAGTCTTAGAGTCAATGGGTACATGCACGATAACATCTCCACGCGTGTGGGTTGGAAGATGAGCTATGGAAACCTTCAAAATTGCCCTACTAATCACCGCCAACTTTTTCCATCCCAGAGTCTCAGAGTCAATGGGTACATGCACGATAACATCTCCACGCGTGTGGGTTGGAAGATGAGCTATGGAAGATGAGCTATGAGCTATGGTGCCCTACTAATCACCGCCAACTTTTTCCATCCCAGAGTCTCAGAGTCAATGGGTACATGCACGATAACATCTCCACGCGTGTGGGTTGGAAGATGAGCTATGGAAGATGAGCTATGAGCTATGGTGCCCTACTAATCACCGCCAACTTTTTCCATCCCAGAGTCTTAGAGTCAATGGGTACATGCACGATAACATCTCCACGCGTGTGGGTTGGAAGATGAGCTATGGAAACCTTCAAAATTGCCCTACTGATCACCGCCAACTTTTTCCATCCCAGAGTCTCAGAGTCAATGGGTACATGCACGATAACATCTCCACGCGTGTGGGTTGGAAGATGAGCTATGGAAGATGAGCTATGAGCTATGGTGCCCTACTAATCACCGCCAACTTTTTCCATCCCAGAGTCTTAGAGTCAGTGGGTACATGCACGATAACATCTCCACGCGTGTGGGTTGGAAGATGAGCTATGGAAACCTTCAAAATTGCCCTACTGACCACGGCCAACTTTTTCCATCCGAGAGTCTCAGAGTCAATGGGTACATGCACGATAACATCTCCACGCGTGTGGGTTGGAAGATGAGCTATGGAAACCTTCAAAATTGCCCTACTAATCACCGCCAACTTTTTCCATCCCAGAGTCTCAGAGTCAATGGGTACATGCACGATAACATCTCCACGCGTGTGGGTTGGAAGATGAGCTATGGAAACCTTCAAAATTGCCCTACTAATCACCGCCAACTTTTTCCATCCCAGAGTCTTAGAGTCAATGGGT
Organism: Eristalis arbustorum; assembly: GCA_916610145.1. NCBI lineage: Eukaryota > Metazoa > Arthropoda > Insecta > Diptera > Syrphidae > Eristalis > Eristalis arbustorum. The sequence continues at coordinate 1,028 of CAKAIZ010000393.1, read as the reverse complement.
ACATGCACGATAACATCTCCACGCGTGTGGGTTGGAAGATGAGCTATGGAAACCTTCAAAATTGCCCTACTAATCACCGCCAACTTTTTCCATCCCAGAGTCTTAGAGTCAATGGGTACATGCACGATAACATCTCCACGCGTGTGGGTTGGAAGATAAGCTATGGAAACCTTCAAAATTGCCCTACTAATCACCGCCAACTTTTTCCATCCCAGAGTCTTAGAGTCAGTGGGTACATGCACGATAACATCTCCACGCGTGTGGGTTGGAAGATGAGCTATGGAAGATGAGCTATGAGCTATGGTGCCCTACTAATCACCGCCAACTTTTTCCATCCCAGAGTCTCAGAGTCAATGGGTACATGCACGATAACATCTCCACGCGTGTGGGTTGGAAGATGAGCTATGGAAGATGAGCTATGAGCTATGGTACCCTACTAATCACCGCCAACTTTTTCCATCCCAGAGTCTCAGAGTCAATGGGTACATGCACGATAACATCTCCACGCGTGTGGGTTGGAAGATGAGCTATGGAAGATGAGCTATGAGCTATGGTGCCCTACTAATCACCGCCAACTTTTTCCATCCCAGAGTCTTAGGGTCAATGGGTACATGCACGATAACATCTCCACGCGTGTGGGTTGGAAGATGAGCTATGGAAACCTTCAAAATTGCCCTACTAATCACCGCCAACTTTTTCCATCCCAGAGTCTCAGAGTCAATGGGTACATGCACGATAACATCTCCACGCGTGTGGGTTGGAAGATGAGCTATGGAAGATGAGCTATGAGCTATGGTGCCCTACTAATCACCGCCAACTTTTTCCATCCCAGAGTCTCAGAGTCAATGGGTACATGCACGATAACATCTCCACGCGTGTGGGTTGGAAGATGAGCTATGGAAGGTGAGCTATGAGCTATGGTGCCCTACTAATCACCGCCAACTTTTTCCATCCCAGAGTCTCAGAGTCAATGGGTACATGCACGATAACATCTCCACGCGTGTGGGTTGGAAGATGAGCTATGGAAA